>PVIJ01005161.1:0-107376 GCA_004024925.1 Scalopus aquaticus
CCCTCTCTTCTCTTTACTCCGACTCTTCAGTTTATTTTTAAGTCCAAAGCACCCCCAGGGTCGATTGTATTGCGTAGGGTATCCGGTTCTCTTCGAGACAGCTCTCAAAGTTAGGGATATTTTTCTCCATGAATCGATTTTTTGTAGGAGAGCCTGATCCTAGCGTCTGTTCGCCGCCATGTTTTGGGGGCGTGTCTCTAAGTGGGGGTTTTTAAAATCCTCATTGTTATGGTATCACTATATATCTCCCTTTAAATATGTTATTATTTACTTTATATATTTAGGTGCTCTTGTATTTGGTGCATAAATATTTACAAATGTTATATCCCATTTTTACATTGATCATAGAACCTGGTTTTCAAAAGGACTCAGTAAGGTTTTACAAACTATACAGGTAGTATGAATTTGGGCTATAAGCTACCATGTTATCATGTGGTCATGAACCCTAGGATAGTTCCTCCACCTCCACTCATAACCCTACTTCCATCCAGGGCCAAAATGAGTTAGCTTTTTTCTTCATAGTCTAATTTACTCCTGCACTGAGAGTATTGCTCTTTGGGATCCTTCCATAGCGGGGCTGTCTCCCATAAATTAGGCAGGTTCTGGTCTTTGTCTCTTGTATTGTGTCATCTGAGCATATAAAAAATGAAACTAAAATTCACTGGTTTAGCAAATGCTTTCTAGGTGAAACTTTGCTGCAGTTCCTCATTTACCTCTTCAATTCGCATTTTCTTGGGTTGTTTCCTATTAGGTATTTTTAAATTTCTAAAATCATTGTGGTTAAAAAATGTGGCATGTATCATCTAGCACTGAAGCTATTTTAAATGTAACATGAGAGTACTCTTGTAGGGTTGAAATCAAGGTAGAGAGTCTGCCATATTAAGGAAAAAAACATAAAATTCCCCTGTATAGATTAAGATAATGTTCTTCAAAATGAGATTTCCTACCAACTACTTGTTTAAAGTACAGGGTCCTAAGGGTATTAATGCTCGATTAAACCTGTAGAATCAAAGTTTTCCTGGGATTGGAACCCAAGAATTTTCACTTTTAACAAATAAGCTTGATGATTTGGATGTGCACTGTTGTATGAAAATCATTACACTAGGTCTGCTATAAAATGGAATATTTCTCATCTAATCTCATTGGAGTATTGTGAAGATAAACTAATTGAAGATTATAAAGTTATGAAAAAATGCTAAAAAGTACTATTTTAGGAGGGCATCAGCAAAAAGTCATTAAACTACACTGAAAGCCCATTAAAGCCCTTAAATGAACTTGATTAAAGGAATTAGTCAATAAATTACAAAGTAACAGAAACTCAGCTTTTAATGTATGTAGCAATGCATTCCCCACTGGAGTGCTAAACTTAAATCAATCCATATTTGCTTGCCCAGTTACATAGCAAGATGTTTCTAATATTTGAGAAGAGAAAAATTACCAGACATTTTTTTCCTGGGTACTTATGGGTAGGGAAAATACAGACCTCTTCAAAAGACTTTAAAATTGTTTAATGTTCTTCTATTAGTATCTGATTAAATTTTGTATGCTTTTTTCCCATATTTTTTCATCATACATGTCATATCAAGGTTTCTAAAGTAAAGGTGGCAGCCTCATGATCATGTCCAGGTATTCTCTGCCTCCATAGGTGAATGATCCTGCCATGGTAGTTTCAGGAGTGCTGGGAGGCTGAGGTTCTCTGTGCCCTATCTCTCTAAATAATAGGCAGTTTTTGTTTACAAAGATGAGGACAAGAACATTCTCTTAAGTTTTAGCGGAAGCTGAGAGCCCAGTTCTACCCTACCCAATTTCTCTTCCTAGTGAGAAGTACTCTTATGGATGAAAGACTAGCAACTGAATCAATTTCTGGAGATGGGCAGACTTCTCTAGGAGAAACAAAGAGTTAAATGCTTTTGTTCCTTCAAAGGGAGACACTTTTTTGGAAATACCCCTCTTTTGGTGTTCCTGGATCTCCAAACTAGAAAACTTTTGACCATTTCTTTGTCTTCCCTTTCATGGGAGGTACATGATAAGATGGGCCCATAAAGTATTATAACCAGGAAAAAAAATCTTTCCTTATTTTCTTTATTTCTTTGTTAATCTTCTGTTTCATTTTCTTTCAATTATTGAGTGTGGGGTATTGAAATCTCCAACTATTATTGTTGAATTGTCTATTTCTTCTTTCAATTCTGTCAGTTTTTCTTCATGTATTTTTGGACTCCACTATTATATGCATACAGATTTCTATTTGTTTTATATTCCTGATGGATTGTACCTCTTATTAGTATAAAATATCCTTCTTTGCTTCTAGTAACAATATTTGTCTTAGTCTATTTTGTCTGTATAGCTACTCCCCTCACTTTGGGGTATTTGTGTGATATGTCTTTTCTTTCCTTGTGCATTCAATCTATTGTGTCTTAAATCTAAAGTGTGTCTCCTGTAGAAAGTATATATAGTTGGATCATTTTGAAATTTTGAATTTCATTGCCAATAATCTCCGCCTTTTGATTGGAATATTTAGTACACTTGCATTTAATGTAACTACTGATGAGGTAGGATTTACATCTGGCATTTTGCTATTTTTTTGCTATGTCTTTTCTTTTTTGTTCTTCTGTGCTTTCATTATTGCCTTTTAATTTTGTTTATTTATTTTAAAAATATTTATTTTTATTTATTTATGCATACAAGAACTGGGGTGTAGGCCAGAGGTGTGTGTGGGGTGAGAGGATTCACCAGACAGAGTGGGGAGCAGAACAGGCAGATCTGCTGAAATATATTGCTGAGGGGAGCAGCAGGTGAGACAGGAGAGGTCTGCTGTGCCATGTGGGTTAGCTCCATGGCCAGAGATCGAACTCATGCCATAGTGACGGGCAATAGCTTGATAAAGTTGAGACTTTAGCCCCTGCACCACCATCGAAACCCACTTTAATTTTAATTATTATTTCTTTTAATAGAAATAATTGGTTTACAACACTGGTATATTCTGCTTCTGGCTGTTGTTTTTGACAAATAATTTGGAGATAGGACCATTTGAACTGAGTAATCTCTGCATTAGATCAAATATGGCAAGTTCTGAGAACAGAACTTTTCAGTGAGCTGTCAGGTTAATAAATAGCAATGATTCTTTGGAGATAGGGTTTTGGGGGGGAGGCCACAACCCATTCTGTCCCTTCCAGTGGATATTAGGTTGGTGATTTTCACAACTACTATATTGTGTTGATTTTCATGGCTATTGTGGAATTTGGGAGACAGACAAGTTAAAATGCTCAAAGCTCATTGTTCTTACTGATATCTAGGGTTTTTTTTCAATAAATGTTTCTTGGACTTATGCAAACCTTTAGTTATTTCCAGAATTCTGAAACACGGATCTCATTTTTTGTTTTTGCTTTTGTTTTGTCAGTTATGGAGTAGGAGATTTTTGGAGGTCATTCTCTGTCATTCCAGAAGTCCTTCCACTCTTGTTATTGTCTTCAGAAAGTCATGTGGGAAAAGGTGCTATTTCCTGGGTAAGGAGACATGGAATCAGAAGTTTGTCCTTAATCTAGAGGGGCTAAAGGAATTTTCACAGTTCATTTCTCTAAGGTAGGAAACAAGATAGGGATTTAGGTCTAAGAGGTACATGGGTCTGAACTTTCTTCTAATGAAGCCCTTGGGACTCTATCGTGATAATAGGTGACATTCTAGGACTGGACACCCTGGGCTTACCAAATACAACTAGCAGATTGGTCACCTTTGCCCTACACCAACAATTTTTTCACTCTTGCAACATTTTGTCTTCTAAATGCCTTTCCATGGGAGTATGAATCCTGGCTCCTTTTCCCAACAGTATATCCACTGATTTGTTTATTTATCTTTCCTCTGTCATCCTCTCTTATTATTAACTATGCTGTCCCCTTCTTTGTCTTAGCTCCTCAGTTTGAGTACTGATAGTACTTTCTAATTCTAAGACCACCCTATGGGTCCCAATGTTACAGTTTAGAAAAAGAATCAGGATGTAGTAAATGCATGGAGAGATGCAACACAGATGCAATGCTACAGCTGCAGAACAAGACAGATAATGTCACCATTTCAAGTCAATTTATACAATAAACAGTAACCTTTGTAATTGCAGCATTTTAATGATAATTGCTAATTAGAGGATGATAGTTTTCACTGAACCTAGAAAAAGAAGAGTTCAGAAGCAGTGAGTTTGTATTTATCTAGCACTATCTAATGGGGAGAGAAAGAGACTCTGAACTTAGATAAAAATTATAGCTACTACAATAAACTCTACAGAACTTCTGAGAGCCTCTCCATGGTCTTTCCTAGACTGAATGAAATAGCCTACAAAATTCCCTTTGCTCTGATTCTCTGCTTAACCTTCCTGTTGTTGTTTTGGATAATTTACTCATGAGGAAGTGTCCTGCAAAGTGGATCTGAATGTTTTTGTTATACAATTGCCCATCTTTCCTCTCCCACCACTCCCTCTAATTCCCTAATTATTCATCAGTGGCCCTCTCCATTATGACTCAGTTTCCCATTGGCCCTCTTTGATGTGACTTAGTCTCATTGGAGGCTGTTCTAAGATCTGAAGAATCCCTAGAAACCTCCACCTGAAGTTTCTCTTCTCTTACCATACCAACATTTGAGAAATCCAAGATCACAACCATATATTTAAAGAAAAAAATGCACTATGAGAAAGCAGTGCGTTTCTTTTTGGTAATAGTGAAGATAAAAGTGACAGTACCCTTGCTTGTAAATACTCAGGTCAATTCAAAATGACTGTTGCACTCACATGTGGAATATAGAGGATGGAAACAAAGTAACTGATAAAACTTAACCAAAACAAATCCTAGAAATAAGACTGCAGAATTGACCCTATTAGACCCTATTAGAGAGGGAGAGGGAGAGTAAGAGTGGGCACAAAGTGGGGAGGGGGCCACTGGTATGTGATAAAAGAATATGGGTGCTCTGGTAGTTGGTTTGGTGTGGTGATATACGTCTGAGGAGGTATAATGCTTTTCCCTTGAATCATATACAGTGCTGTAAACCAATGTTATCTCAAAATTTAAAAAAAAATTAAAAACATACAAAATAAACATACAAAAAACCAAAATAGCTGTTGATGTAGGTCACTACAAGCCTCCAGCATCCTCCATCAGTATCTGAGTGGTACGTATGCGTACTTGCAAGGGGAGGCCTCTCATTTTACCTACATTGTGGTAGATCTCCTCATTCAAAAACACACAATTTCCCCAACCCTTCCAAATGTGAGCCACACTCATTTATATTAGTGAGGATTTTTAGTGCCTCTGGGTTTCTTGCTGGCATCTCTCAAGACTGCTTCTTCTCACATTAGCTGTGCTGTGATATGCTTCCAAGCAAAAGGAGCATTCGCCACAGAAACAGATGTTAACATCCCCGGGCACAGTGTGCCCTCTCCCTCTGTGATATTCTCTCCACATTTGCATTTGTGTTGTCAGTTGGGGAATTGCACAGAATGACAATTGATGTCAGTTAAGATGGGAATGAGGAATGGGGGGAAAGAAATACTCATTAATTAATGACTCCAGAAGGGGAAATGGGCTCTCTTAGCTCATATAAGCTGTTTGAACTCAAGTAGGGTTAATTGTCTTCTATGCCAGTCCCACAGTAACTTTCATCTCAGGAGATGGCAGTGAATGAGTCTTAATTAGCCAACCCGACCTAATCTCATAGTCAGCTACAGAGAGGACATCACCCAGTTCGTTCCCAGTTCTTCTGGAGTAAATTACACACACACACACACACACACACACACACGCACACATACAGTGAACACAGAAAGTGGTTAGTCATTCTTTCATTCAAAGGTGTGAGAGGAAGTATTTCTCTTGTCACTCTGAAACATTTGAACTGAGCCCTGCTTAAGGTAGATTTGCTTAAGACTCATCTGTTTGCAGGGTGGGTGCCTACCTGTGTTGGGTTCATGGAGAGCTGGACTCTGAGATGGAGACAGGTTTCAGGGGAGTGCTATGGGGAGCAGTGCCTTTATGGGGGTAAGAGAAAGAGAAGGGGAAGTTGTGCTGTGATGCAGTATAACAAAGTCCTCAATTCATCTCCTAGATTCTGCAGCTTAGACAGCTCTTCAGCTTGTCTTAATATGAGGTCAGGGGCTGGGACCCCAGAATAATGAGGCTGTCCCCATGAAGAAAGCGTAGTCTGGCTGCCCTGGCACTTTCCTCAAGGCAGGACAGTTCTCAAAGAGTGCCTCGGGAGGGAGGGAGGCTCAGCAGCAGCCTCCTGAAGCCTTGGCCCTGAAGGTGGGGCTTGGGGTCACCATGATTCCCATCATACGGCTGTCGCCCCCTTTGCATGAATAGACGAGAGAGGATAGAGTTACTTACCACTTTACCAGCTGCCAGCTTTCTGCCCAAAGCAGAGTTTAGAAAATGGTTGACATAATGAAACAAGTGTATAGATTCTAATGGCTACTCTTTTTACAGAAGTAAGGAATAATGTGGGTCCCTACAAGCCTTCAGCATTCCTCGTCAGGATCTGAGTAGTACATATGCATAGTTTGAATTTTTTGAGGAACCTCCATATTGTTCTCCATAGTGGCTGCACCAATTTGTATCTCCACCAGTTTACATCTTCAAAACTCTGCTTTGGGCAGAAAGCTGGTGGTTGGGTTCCCTCCCCCCTCCCCTCTTCCTTCTTAACATCTGTTATCTCTTGTCTTTTTGATAATAGTAATAGACTTACTTAAAATCCATCTCAAATGACAAGTAGAGAATAATCACCTGAGAGGTTTCTGGGGCCACATGTAGCCTAGAGACTTAAAGTTAATTGAGAAACAAAGCAGTTGACGTTCATGCTCAATTTCCTCCCCCAGCAAGACCAGACTGAGGAATTTCATTATGTTCCTGTTGTTCTCTATGACAGAGACCCCTGCTGTCCTGGTGGAGAGGTGATTGCCCTCTGTGGGCCTCTAAATTTTGGAAAGGAAAGTAGAACACGCCAGAGCAGGAAGACATAGCGCTGGGCCCCTGGCAGAGTCCTTGGTCAGCACAAAGTGACCACCAGACTGCAGAGACTCTACCAAGTCCAGGCGTCACTCTCACGCTCCTCCTTGTTCACTTCCTGGTTGGTGCAGCTGTGCCCCCTCCTTGCTCTGGTTAGTTGAAGTTTCCTCCTGAGCACCAGCACCTAGTACCTACACTGCTGCTTGGCCACACAGGACCTGGGTAGACATTTTTGGGTGAATGCGTGTCGGTCCAGAGCTTCTCCATTTGGCTCTGGAAAAGATGATGGGATCTTATCCCTCTTTCCTATGTATAATGTTGGTGAACAACCTAGATTTGTTCCTTAGATTGATTTGCTATCTGCATAGCTTTTCCTCTAAAATCCCCTCATAACATGCAAATAACTTACATGACACTCACAATTTCTGACTAGTCTCTCTGTGCATCCTAACGGTAGCACAGAGCCTAGGAACATGGGACTGCGTGGGTAAGGATGTTCAGAGTCACCAAGAAATCCTGTTTTCATCCGTAGGATGCTCTAAATATAGGTCTGTCCCCAATTCTGAAAATTGCTGAGAGCCAGAGTAGCCAGGTCTCCTGGGGACTTTGTCTCCAGGTTGCAGTTTTTCTCCCAGCTTGGGCTGTCTCTCCAGACTCTTCCCACTATTTTGGATCGACTGGGAAGGTGTGTTTGTTGGCCCAACTATCTGCTACTTTCCCTGAGGAACTAGTGATGTGAATGAAGAAAGCCTCGGGGAAGGCTGAGCTCTTTCCAGTCATTGAGGACTGGAGAAAATGATGCCTAAGACAACGTTATAGACTCTATTTCTCATCCAGGTTTTCTTGTGAAGGAGGAGAGAGACAATTACGTCTGTGCACACACACATACATATTTAAATAAAGACATCGTAGTCAGAAAACACTCAGAGACTCTTGGGAAAGAAACCAAATGAAAAGTCAGCGAGCAGGACAGACAGTTGGCAGCCTCGGCAACACTGGGTCTCATTCCATCTTGTCTATTAACTCATGGTGCTGACTTAAGCAAGTCAATTAACATTGCTAACCTTCTAAGTGGAAAAGAACAACACTGACCCAGCTCAGAGGGGCGCCAGAAGATGAACCTGCATCATGAGCGTGCTGTGTGAGGGTGAGGTGTTATTTTTATGAAAAGTTGGGGGACTGTTCCTGAGCGCTGGGTGCACTGCCACCTTCCCACGCCTCCCTGGATTCTGCTCAGTTGCAAGGGTGAGGCTGGTGGAATGTGTAGGATGAAAATGTCCTGGGCCTCCTATGTTTCTTGCAAATAGCTCTGATTTGGTGTGATGTGAACACACTTCAGCAGTGTGTGTTTCCTGATGAAAGGTTAAAGGCAGGACTGGCATTTGAGTGTGAAACCAAGTGGAATTTTCTAGGTGGTAGGGGATGGAGGTGGGAGAAGGCACCAACATTTAGCAGGTGTCAAGTGCTGGCAATGCTTCTTACCCAGTGCGACCAGGACTGGCATTTTTGTCTGTTAAAAAGTCAGTTGAAATGAGGAATCATGCAAAGTGATATTCTCAGAACTTAGACATTTTCTTTTATTTTAACTTACAACATGAATCTGTACATTTCTTTGCTGATCTGTTGGTTTAAGGCCAAAACCACCTCGTTGAGGATGGTGACTGACCAACATTCCACATTAGTATTTTTGCATAAACCACATCTGTGATCCATTATCTAAGATTTCCAGTTTAGGAGGCTTGAGAGTGGAGCAAGAGCTTAAAAGTATGTGTGAGTATCAAGTCAAGAGCCTTTCTAAAGTTTTACTGTTTTCCTCCACTCTTTTATAGGTATCTCAAATACCTGTAATCTGAGAGTAATTTATTTTTAACAACTTGCTTTTATGGAGGTTTTCTAAAGCATTCAAGTTATTTTTCTTTTTTTCTTATTAAACTTTTAAATTTGCTTACCTAATTTTTCATTTTTGTGCAGTATTTGATTTCTCCCCTCAGGTGTGGTCCCCATAAATCTCCCACCACCACATCACCGGTGCACTGTCACCATAGTCCCCTGTGCTCTTCCCTCCCCTGTGGAACTGAGGATAAAAAAATGACACATAGAATGCAAACAGGCCCCTGCTGCTCTTCCTCGGGGGCCGTGCCACGCAGGGCACTGCTCCTCTCATTCAGGAGGACATTCAAACTCGCATGTCCTTTCTTTCTCTGAATTTTCCTAGTCTACCTACCCCATATAAGTGGATTTATATCATGATAGCATTCTTGGAATCACAAACATTTTTTAATTTTGATAAAGTCTAATTTATTGATTTTTTTCTTTTGTCACCTAGGCTTTTGGCCTCATCTAAGAAATCACTGCCATGTATAGTGTTATGAGGCTTTCCCTCCTATTTTCTTCTAAGAGTTTTATAGTTTGCGCTTTTAAGTTTAGTTCTCTTTGTGGCCTAACATATGATCTGTCCTGGAGAACACTCTCTGTGTGCTTGCGATGAATGTCTACTCTGCTTTCCTTGGAGAGTGTGACCTGTATGTCTGTTATTGCCACAGATTACATCTTTGTATATTGTATGCTCATAGACACAGATTCATAATAATTGTTTAATGTGTTTGCCTGTTAAATCACATTGGAAAAAGAGGGAAGTTATATGCCTCATGGCCACTTGTGTGTCCTTTTTACACAAGTGTCTATTCAGATGATCTGCCCATTTTTAATTGGTTTTTCTTTTAGTTGCATGAGTTCTTTGTATATTTTCATATTAACCCTTTGTCAGATGTATGATTGGCAAATAACTTCTTCCTTTCAGTTGGTTTCCATTTCATTTTGATCATAGTTTCTTTTGCTGTGCAGAAATTTTATAGCTTAATAAAGTCCCAATTGCTTGTTCTTGCTTTTGTCCCCCTTGCCGTTGTAGTTGAATCCCCAAAGACATCTCTAGAGCTGAGGTCAAGGAACTGAGCTTCTTCTATGTATTTATGGCTTCCGGTTATTCAAACCTATAATTCATTTCGAATTAATTTTGTTTGTGATGTACGATAATAGTCTAGTTTCACTCTTTTTTACGTGGCTGTCCACTTTTCCCGATGCCACTGTGAATTGAACAAACTCTCCTTTCTCCATTGTATGATCTTGGTTCTTTTGTCCGTGGATGTGAGGGTTTATTGCTGGGCCTTCAATTCTGTTCCACTGATCTGTGTCTCTGTTTTTATTCCAATGCCATGATGTTTTAATAGCTGTCACTTTATGGCTTGAAATCAGAGAGGATGATACCTCAAAATCTTTTTTGTTTTACTCAAGATGGTTTTGGTTATTTGGAGTCTTTTTTAATTTCAAATAAGTTATGCGATTTTTTTGTTCTATTTTTGTGAAGAATGTCATTGAGATTTTGATAGGAATCGCACTGAATATGTATATTGCTTTAGATAATAGGACCATATGAATGATGCCAATTCTTATAATCCATGAGCCCAGAATTTCAGGTATTATTATTAATAGAAAATTGGAGGACTTGGGCCATTAGCAACCACATTTGTTCTTCATCTTTCTCAAACAATTAAAGGAAAGTCATTGTCTGATTTTCTTTCTGTTTATTGTTTTAACAATAATTGAATATTTATGCCAGATGTAATTTAGGTCTTGAAAAATCATTGTGAATAAAATCTTTACAGTGCTTACATTCTAATGAGGAAGGGATGTTAATCAGATAATTGCTGAAATCACTATAAAGCTTCCAGTGGAAAGCTTCTGGAATGGTCTAGGGCACGACCTAGGGGTCTGGCACAGGCTGCAGCTGAGGGTAAGGCTTCCCGGGGATCATGTGGGAATGAGACTGAAGGATGAGTGGGAGAGGTTTCCTGGCTAGTTGGAAGGGGCACGAGATTCTGCATGGAGGGAAAAGTGTGCACAAAAGTCCTGTGGTGAGAGAGGGAGCATGGAAATTTGAGGAACTAATGCGAAGAGAATATAAATGGAAGAGTAGAGCATGTAGAGGCAAGCAGGATGTGGATCACAGAGAGGATTTGTGCTTTATTGGTAGATAGTGCTTGAAAATATGTTATTGCATGTTACTGCTACTGAATTCTAGTCTATGCAACTGATTACAGATGCCTTGCAACAAATACAGTGAGTGAAAGTGAGTTATGTTCCAGTTTCTAACCCTTCTCACACAGGTTGCAGGCAACAGTGTTCAGCGGGAGATGGTTGGGGCTGTGTCTTAGGCTGTCTTTTGACCCTGACCTTTTTCTGAGCTGCTGACTATTGTCTCCAAGGGCCTACTCAGCTGCTGCACATCTAGTCACCATCTCAGGATCACAAATCCCAAACTCTAATCTGACCTCTCTTACCAAATCTATTCCTCTCTGGTCTTCTTTTCAGTAAATGGTAAGCCAATCCTACCAGTAGCTCGGGTAGAAGCCCAGACTCATTTTTGAGCCCTTGTTTCTCTCATACCCCACATTAAGCCATCCCTAAATGTTGACAGCTGAACCTTCAAATCTGTCTAGACACGTATGTCTTCCTTCCACTGCCATTACTTTCACCCATGTGCCCACTACTGCCCTCTGTCCTGGATGTTGGCAGTCGTCTTCTAACTGGTTTCTCTCCTTTTAATCTAGCCCCACACAGACTCCTCTTCTCACTCAAATAGCCTAACAGAATGGTATTTTAAACACAGGTCAGGTCACACCACTCCCCCATTGCCAGCTCGCTCGGAATAAGTCAGGACAAGTCAAAGCCCCTACATGATTTAGTCCCAGGCTCCTCGTGATGCCATTTCCCGTCACTTCCCCCTACTTTATTCTTGTAAGTCACCCTTGCTTTTGTTCTGTCCCTCCAACCTGCCTAGCCTTGTTGGTGCCCCAGGGTTTTTGCCCATTCTTTGCCTGGATCTTCTTCCCCCTTGTCTGCATGGCTCACTCATTTTCAAACCCTCTCTTCCTCTAGGTCGTTTTTCAAATATCACTGTAGAAAAATATCCTGTCCTGATTTTTCTGTATAAAATAGCAACACGTGCCGCTCCTGTTCCTTTTCCCCCTCGCCTTGTGCTGTCCTCCACAGAGCTCACCATTTGAAATGCTGTATATTGACTTAATTATCAGTTTCCTTCCACTATAATGAAAACCCCACAAAGGTGGGATTTATCTGTTTTGTTCAATGGTGTAATCTCCAGTGTCTTGAAAAGTGCCTGGCATGTAGGACAAGCTCAATAAATAAATGAATAAATCCATTACCCTCTGTTCACCTTTCTCAAGATGTTTCTGCTGATATTTCTGCTTTCCTTATTGCTGGCGGCCTGTGAAGGATTTGCAGCCTCATGTTCACAGTGAACTTAGTTTCTTTGTTTTTACTCTTTCTTTTTCTTACCTGCTAAATGTATTTCTTGAAATGTAAGATATTTCCTATCATTTATCCTCTTTTTTTCTCCCTCCACTGTTCTCTTTTCCTGCTCATATGTATGTTAACAGGTGCCATTCTTTTTTTATCCCCAGGAAATATCTGGTTTCCTGGCAACAACACAAGGAAGATAATTCCAATAGAAAACAACCCATAGTTCCCAAATGTTTTGGTCCTTGTAAACAAGAATTGAAATGTTTCTTTTTTCAAAATATACCTGTAGATTTAGGACAAAGACCAAATTGGCTGTCCATGAGAGCCAGTCACAAAAGAATAGACACTGTGATTTCTCTGATATGAATGTTGTAGGGTTACCAAATTCATAGCGGTAAACGGTAGAACAGTGTTTGCCAAATGTGGAGTGTTGAGGGGAGTAGGGAGTTCTTGCTTCATGGGCATGCGCGTTTTAAAAAGGATTTATTTTTATTTATTTATGCATACAAGAACTGGGGTGTAGGCCAGAGGTGTGTGGGAGGTGGGGAGAGGATTCGCCAGAGAGAGTGGGGAGCAGAACAGGCAGATTGACTGAAATACACTGCTGAGGGGAGCAGCAGGCAAGAGAGGAGAGGTCTGCTGCGCCATGTGGGTCAGCTCCTTGGCCAGAGATTGAGCTGGTGATCCTTTGATAGCGCTAAGACTTTAAGCCCTGCACCACCAGGGAGGCCCCCATTTTTATTTTTGCAAGGTGAAAAGTGTTCTGGAGATTGGTTTCACAAGGTGAATGTACTTGACACTACTGAACTGTACACTTAAAAATGACTAAGATGATAAATTTTACATGACAACGTATTTTACGTTGTGATTACAAAACCAATCACAGAGGTAATATACTGGGAGATAAAACTTGGGAAAGTGGACTTATAAAATTTTACTTAATGTCTAAAAATATACAAGCCAAATTTGTATATATTTTAGCACTAGGCAAGTGATCAACTTTGTTAATGACTAAATGCATGTAAAATAAAGCAGCTTAAAATTCTGCCGAACACCTGATATATTTCCAGAGATGTATCAATGATAAAAATCAACATTGACAATATAATGGGGAAATAGCTATCCTAATGTACATTGCCCTTATTCTATTCTTTTACCACAATTCTGTTATACTTACTCCTTTTTTTTTTCTGGAGAAGAACTTGGCAACATATAATGAGACAAAAAAGTTTATTTCCTCTAACCTGGCTATTCCACTTTGGGGAACTTATTCATTCAATGCGTAGTGTCAGGTGCTGCTCTGAATGCTGTGAACAAGTGGTGAGGTTCATATAATCCCTGCCCTCAGAGACATGTTCATGATGGAGTGGGCATATGCAGTTTTGTGCCTGGCATCCCAGCTCCCTCTTTCTGTTAACAATACTCCAAATGTTCTGTAGGAAACATCTCCCTCATTTCCACCACATGAAATGATTGGCTATTCACCCAGCCACTTCTATCATTGTATTCCACCCCCACCCCCAGCACTGTTTGGTTCGAAGATGGCACCTAACTCATTTGGAACCAATGAGATGAATAAAGATGTTTGCTTGTGGGAAAGATATATCTTTTCTTCTATCTTTTGTGAAGATATGAGACTTAGAGCTGCTGTTATCATAGTTCCCTGGGGCATGGCAGCAGGAGGATGAAATCAACACCTGGAGAAAGGGAGCACAAAGTAATTAGAGATGCAGCCAGATGGCATCTGCTGAGCCTCTGGATTGAAGGGTCTGTAGTCAGCAATAGTCCTGGACTTTAGTTGTGTGAGCCAACAGGTGCTCTTCTGTGTACAAGTTGTGTACAAGCTAGGTGTTATCACCTGCCGCAGAAGGAAAACCAATTCATACACATTTGGTGTACTGGTGGGGGTATCATGATGAAACAAGAATGGAAGAAGTGAGCTAAGGGAGAGCACAGGCAGGAAGTCTTGAGGCATTCACCTAATGAAACAGTAAAGTTGAAAACTAAAGTAATTTACATCACGATGTTTATAGCAACTATGTTCCTGAGAGAAAAAATTGGAAATAACCCAATGTTCAATACTAAGTGCATTGTTAAGCACATCATTACACATATATATGATGTAATAATACTGATTTGATGAAAAGTCATTAAAATGGACAAATATGTGCACTATTTGGATACATGATTTTGTTAAGCACTCAGAACTCAATAGGGTATTAACACGAAGTACTATTTTTGCAATTACTGTGTTCTGTCAAGTCTTCCCTTTCTTTACAGGAACAATATTTGTGGCTAATTGCACAAGTTTCCAGTCACTTTCAGTTATTCAAACTCAGACTTAGGTCTGATTTAAATCTGAGCTCCTTTGCTTTCCCAGCCCAGGCAGAACCCGGGACCTCACTTAGCAGGGTGAGGGTGTGGGCTGCACTTCCACGGTCTCTGCACTGCAGCCTCGTACAAGTGAGGGGTATGCAGAAGTCTGATAGGTGTATATAGGTAATGTGTATATGTGTGTGTGTGTTTGTGTGTGTGTATATACATACATACATACATACATACATACATACATGTAATTTGGTCATTCAGCTGACTAAAGAACATTTCTCATATATTTGATCTTCATTCACAGTTCCTAGCTCCTAGATCCATAATTTCCTAAGGCATTAGAGCAATAGGAGAATATTTTATCATAATATTTGGGTTTCTGTCTTCAGTTCCTGAGTAAGCTTCAAAGCCATAAAAGTATAAGTGGGTCTTGTAATTCTTAATGGGTCTGAGTTAATGAAAGTAACTTTTGGAAAGCATCTGCTGGCTGGTTGCCAAGGAAAACAACAGGAATAGAGGGTGGCCTGTTTAGTCCAGTCCCCCGATTTCCTTGAAGGGAGAGGGGCTAGAGGTTGGGTTCAGTTGCCAGTTGTCAATGATTTAACCATTCATGCCTATGTAATGAAGCCTCATAAAAGCTTAAGAGAAAGGGTCTTCAGAGAAATTCCAGGTTGGTGAACGTGGGGAGCTCTGGGAGCAGCTTGAAGGCGCTGCACGTTTCCCCCACACCTTGTCTTATGCACGTCTTCCATCTGGATGCTGATTCATACAAGAGATCTTTATTCAGAAGGGGATCATATGTAATTCCTATTTTTAACAGTTGCCCTACAGTGATTCTGGTACAGGTGAATTGTGGACCATTCTTAGAGAAATGCCATCTGAAGATGCCAATTGGGGTATCCCAATGTGAATTTATATAACTCTACCTCAGGCATGAGGGGAGGGTCATCTCCATCAGTAAGAGACATGAAGGGGAGCAGAAGTGGGGTGACAAGGGACCAGTGGGAAAGCAACTGGCCTTCAGGATCAGGTAGAAGATCAGATAGAAGAATGCAAGTAAGAGATGACAGATATTAGGTGTAAAAATTGCTTTCCTCTGGCAGACTGTGTAGACTGTGTACAGAAGGTGCACATCAAGATTATTGGCTCCAGCAGCGGCGGACTCCAACAGGGAAAGGTTTAGGCACAAAAACAAGAGCAGCCCTGAAGGAAAACAGCTAGAGTCATAGCAAAGTGAAAACCTTGCTTTGCTGGTAGACACAGCAGCTACTGCAAATACTACAAATACTCATTTTGATGAACTCTTTGCCTCTGCAGTGATCTGGCATTTTTCATGACATACTCATCTCTATCTCAGTGAGCTCTCTAAGGACATGATTCCACCTTTGTAGTGATTCATGCTGGGTTGTTCCATCGGCCAAATCGTATTGAAGAGCTCAGTAGAAACAGAGAGCTCAGTTGATTTCTTTATCAGAGTTCCTAAAAGCTCTCTATCTCAGCAAGAATTCACGTTGGCTGAGTGTTGCTCAGAATCTTTTAGTAATTTTCTCTTGATGTATTGCCAGCGAAGAGTCGAATCTTCCTACCTTTTGTCCAAACCCACTAAGCACCACTAGTGCTGGGAGTAAAGAGAGAAGCCTTCCAACTACAGATAAAGAAACTATACAAGAGGAGTCCTTGGCGACAAGGAATGCATACTCTGATAAACAAGTCCACTGCGTGACTTCTTCAGAGCTGGGGGTACTCCTGGTCCTGTGGGCAAGGAGAGAACATTGGACTTTCATGTTAACTAATGACACCAAAGAAGATGAAAACAGAGGCCTAACAATGGGCAAATAATTTCCTGGCTTATTTTCTGAACTTTGGTGATTAAGAACAGCTCACAATGCCAGGAAGGCACCTTGTTCAGAGGGGAATAGCACTGATAAAACAAAACGCCATTTTGGTGGAGAAACAGACTTCCAGGTGGGGAGTGGAGAAATTGTAGTAGTTGCAAACTGTTGATCACAATTCTGTGGTGGGGTGTCCTCAGAAGATGAGTATTTTTTTAATATAAAATTTGTATTGATTTACCATTTATTTATGACACTATATAAGTTTCTGGAGTACAGCTTCATACCTCAAGGTGTGCACATAACACATTGCACCCGCCACCATGGTTTCAGTGCCCTTCACCATTCTCAAACTGATCCCCCTCTAGCCATTCCTCCAACCCTGTAGAAATCTTATTCTTGAAGAGAACTGATGATATGAGGAGGAGACTTTACTAAATTAAAAACAAAGAGACCCTTTGCCAATGTGGAGAAGAAAAACTGTTTTCAGCTAATTGAGATTCATGAGTTTTTCCTAATAGTCACCCTTTGGGATACTCCACAGCAAAAGTTTCATGGTCAAATTTTTGGGGAACACTCCCAACAATATATCTTTCTTGTGGACAGTGAGTATGCACATAGATATGTTAAAAACACCAAATTCTCATCTATCCTAAGCTAAATTGATCATGAAATCCTTTTTCAAGTACCTATTGGAATTTTAAAGAGCTAGAATGTTCTAATGCATTCTTGAAAAATATTAACAAATGCCACTGACAGAAGGGCTACAAATATCAATCCTTTGTAAGACATCAGTAAAGTTGGCTGTCACAATGAGATACAATTACACACCTGTTGGGGTGGCTAACATAAACAACACTGAGATATAAGGTGTTGGAAAACATGTCCAACAGTCAGAACACTCATATATTGCTGATGGATAAGCAAAATGGTACAAGCAGTTGCTTAAAATGTTACATATTCACACACATTGTATTACCTATGAAATATACTTCAAGTTATTGATCCTACAAAGCTGAAAACTTGTTAAAAAAGCTAGTACATGTTCATAGCAACTTTACTTATAATTGTCAAAGGTTTGAAACAATCCAAATGTTATTCAATAGGTACGTGGATTAATTCCACACCCACACAGTGGAATGCTACTGAGCATTAAAAGGAAATGAACTATTGATATAATGACATGGATGGATCTGAATTGTATTATTCTATGTGAAAGAATCCAGTCCAAAAAATTACATACAGTGTGATTCCATGTACTTATTGTATGTAAATTAAAAGATTAAAAACATGATTGTTTTGGCAATATAAATATATCTAAACAGAGAATTCTGACCCAGTAATTTTGCTTCTAGGAATTTGCCCTCCAAATAAGTTTCCACAGGTATCTAAAAATACATGCATACATATTTGTCCACTTTATTATTGTTTGCATAGCAAAAAATGAAAATAACCTAAGTGTCCTTTACTCTGCCACCTCTTAAATAATTTATTGAATGTTCAAATAGTAAAACACTAAGTAGGGAGATGGGAATTTTCTCTAATATTTTTGCAACTTTTTTGCTAAGTCTGAAATTAGCTCAAATAAAAAATTTAAAAAGCAGGAGAAAAGGGTGAAATACACTAATAGTAAGCTGAAGACAAATCAAAATGCCATTAAGATATCATTTTTCATCTATTGTATTGGAAAGTCTGACAGCATAGCATGTTGGGAATAAGCACTGTCTATGTGCTGGTAGGAATACAGGTGACTTCAGCCCTTGGGCGGGGGAGGGAGTTTGACAATACCTGGCAAAAGTTACACTCACATTCTCTCTTTAACCCAAGTCCCCGTTTTGGGATTTTATTTCAAATGTACACTGGCAAAAATACAAAAAGGCATATACAGAAGGCTATGACCCAAGAAAAGGAGGGACTTTATTTTTTTTTTTAAAAAGTGTTTGCTTACATTAAAAAGAGATGAAAAGATAAAGCCTTAAAAATGGTTACATATGGGGGGGGGGAAGTGATCGGGTAGAGGAAATATAGAAATTAGATATTTTTAGAATCATGTAAATATTATGGAAATTTCTAAAGCAAAGTAAAATAAATAAAAAGGCAATCACTGATGCCCTGTCTTTTCCAATCTGATATTCTGTCTAGCATCATCAAATAATGTTTGCAGGCTTTAATTCCAGGGTTAGGAGTGGATTGAGGGGAGTGAGAAGTGAGGAGGGGTGGGGAGAAAGAGCATATCAGTTTTGTACTGCTCATTTCCTACTTTATCAAACCCTGGAATTTTATCTCAGTTTTTCTTCTGTAGCAAAGACCTTTGAAGGCAGTGGCACCAAGATCATTTGGTCTCAGTAACACAAAGTACAATGCCCCTGTAAGGAAAAAATTATATGAGAATCAGGGTATCAGGTCACATGAGAACTTTCCCAAGAGCTCAGTAATTCAGACAACTTTTGTAAGAGAAGGAAGTTTGTCACACTCTGATAACCCACTTTCTATTTTTAATCTTGTGCCTTTAGTCTTTCTGACCTGGGAACGAGAGACCTCTATTTCACGGTGAAGAAGCTGTTTATTCTGAGTCTTGGGCACTCACGCCTGGTGAGGTAGAATCTCACTGAGAACAGCAGCTGTGGCCATGTCTCCTAAGGCAGCACAACTTTCCCAGAGACAGGAAAGCCTAAGATGAATGCAGCCGAGGCCAGGTGAGAAGACCAACACTGACCCCCCCTTCTCACCCTCACCTCCACCCTCGCCTCAAACCATGCCCCTCACACCTGTTCCACCATGTAGGTTTTGTGGGAGGCTGTAGTTGCCAAAGGGGGGGCAGGTGGCATGCCTCACTCAAGGAAATTTCTCTGACTTGGCAGGATTTTTTCAGCTCCTGCCTTGAATACTTCATTGGTGGTGTTTAATTCTAAAGTGCCTGATATAATCTAGAAAAAATCTAGAAGAATGGGTCTGGAATGATCTAGAAGCTGAAAGCACCTGGAAGATCTCAGGTGAAAATTTCTGACGAATGTTCATGTATTGTCAGGCTCACGTCTTGCTTCAGTTGAGTAAGGTTCTAAATTTCATCTTGGCTCCCTGGGAAGTTCATTGAAATTACTTTGCTCAGGCTCCTTGGAGGCACATGCTTTCTTGGTTTCTTAAAACATTCTTCTACAGATCCCTTCATGATTTCAGGCAGTGTCTGGGTGGGGGACCTCCCCCTCTTTTTCTCTGGAAAAGACCCTGGCCATCTATGACAGATGGAGGCAGATTGATTGAATCTAAAGCTACTGAATAATAAAAACTCATGAAAAATAAATGCACTCAGAGAAATAAGCTTTTCCATAGCAGCCCATTCCATTATATTTTCCTGACAGCCTATCTAATTTATGATGGCAATTCCATGGCAATTCCTCTTAATTTCCTATTATGGGTAATTTATTTTTTCCCCCTTCTGAACATGCAGTATAAAAGTTTTTATTGCACACATAAGGGAAAAGGAGACAGCCTCAGACACTGAGCTGATGCCAACACAACATCTCGAATTGCCCCTTGGATAAAAGCTTTTGTAAAAAGTTAAATCAGTTGAAAGGCTGACCTTAAAGTGAGAACAGTTTTGATTAGAAGCTATTTAAGACCTGAATGCAAAGAAAGGTTTTTAACTGTCACAAGTCAAAAATATTGGGAAAAATTCGAGCGCCCTCAACCATCGATAAATTTTGAATATGGATTCACACCATATTCAGCCAAATCTAAATGAATCAGCTGACGTCTCCCCTCTATTGCACTGCTGGGAGTAAAAAACTTGCCCTCGGTCATCTATACATCATTTGGGAACTAAGGAACAGCACAGCGATCACAACTGAGGACTACAGCAGAAATATGGGTGTCAGCTGGGTGGGACCCACAAGATGGAACCCATACTGCTCACCCCAACCCATGGAAGTTTCCTTTGGGGAGAAGCAAATTGCAGAGACTTTTTATAGTGGTAAAGGGGCTGTTTCCTCAGGGCAACCCAAGGGTGAAGGTGCAGATGAAGTAGCAGGAACGGTACAGTTTGCACAGTAGACAAAAACATTGACTTTTGCCTCAAACAAGTTGGCAAGCCCAGCTTTGACCACTCTTTTGGCCAATACATGTGGATTCTAGAAATCTAACTATCTTGTCAATGAAGGTTGAAATTTTCTTCCTTCCAAACAGAATGAAGAGCAATGGTTTCAACTAATGTCTGTGAAACACAGGGTAGTAGGAGGGACAGAGATTTTACTGCTGGGAGACCTGGATTGGAATCCTGGTGGTGTCATCTTCTCTCTGACACTGAACTTCCGTTTTCCCATTTACCAAGCAGATATGAGTTGGAATAGTCTCTCTGCTACTTAAAGTGGGGCCGATGTGGTCCCGCACGCCCACATCTCTCCTCGAAGCAGTTTTTCATCGGTTTCAGCTTTTACTACATTTATTGCCATTACCATACAAGCCAGGCCTCTATTTCTGTCATTGCATCTGTGTTTGTTTGTCTCTGGAGAGAAAGGCCCAGATCTTAGGCCTCCCCATTCTGCATGGTGCTGGGTGTGCACTCTGCTGAATATGTGTGAAGTAGGTGAGGAAATGTTTGGTGATTAAGGAAAAGGTCTTATTTTCCTCACTTAAAATGTCTGCCAGCTACTCCTCTGGGCCTGAGGACAGCAGCGACTCTTGGGGTGACCACAGATGTCACTGCGAAAGTGTGAATTTGAGCCACCCCACAATGTGAGCCATGTGACAAGACTTCTTCCCTAAGCTCGCCAGGCTGTCTTGCACGTTCTTGAAGTCTGTAGGCTTTAGGACATAACAAGGTGATGCAAATTGGTTATAATGCTATGATTTAATGGGCACAACTGTGATGTCTGGATTCCAAAAAGGGTCGTTGTTTTACAGAGTTGGGCTGCCGCTGACGTGAGAGAGCCATGGCCGTACCCTAGTAGCTGGGACAGATCAGTGATGACTTGTGTGAGCCACAGAAAGGCTGCTGCTCCCGTCCCCCAGTACCCCCCCACAATCTCTGCCATTCTGGCTAGTCCAGTTTGGCCTGGGAAGGCTGACCCATTGCAAAACCATCGCAGTCTCTACCTGCCAACATTGTGAGTTCTTCCCACCAACCCCTCTACACCAGGTCTCAGCTTATGGTGTCTCATCCAAACAACAGGTGAGTTTTATACCAAGTGATTGCTACTGTATAGTAGGGCTCACAGCTTGTTTTTCAGCTTATGTTCTGTGTCCTTGTCACCTGCCATTGACCTCCTCAAATAACAGTTGTTACATTTTAGGTTCTGTCTCTTGTAGCATGCCAATTATTGGCCTGGTGGAGTCTGACTGAATGTGATCTCAAATCAAAACAATAGTGCTTTAAACAAGATTAAAGTTTATACTTTGCTCAAAAGACGATCTAGAGGTACCAGCCCAGGTCTGAGAGGGGCTCAGGTGCTTGAGTTCCTACTATCTTGTTGTCTGACACTCCCGCCTGGGCCTTCCTAGTCTAACATGGCTGCTGAGCATGAAATGTTGTCCCCTCTAAGAAAGTTTCCCTGGGAGTCCCAGACAATGCTTTTGTCCACATCTCATTGTCTGCTATGGAGCCACTTGGCCATACTTGCCTGCAAGGGGGCTGGGAAGTGTCTTTTATTCTGAGTGGCAGTGTGCTGAGTTGCACAGTGGGAGTGCTGCTGAGGAAGGAGAGACTAGATATTGAGAAACAGCTGGCTGTCTTGGGAGTGATTTGATGAAACCAGCTCTTCAGATCTGCTGAGATGGCCTGACTCTCAGTGCAGCACCCATCGGGACACAGGTCTACTGCTGTAGACCTGTCTGTGCAATGTCACAGCTGGAACATCCTTTCTTCTCCTCTCTACCTCCTGGGTCAGACCCACAGAAACAAATTTGACTGGAAGTCGTATAGGTCTGCTAACTCTTGCAGAAACCGTTGCTCCTAGAATAACAAATGCTTTGCTATAGCCAAGCAGAAGCTGTTGATGGGACTGTAGAGAAGATCCAGGCCGCTGATTTTCTAGCATTTTCAGCAATGGGAGCATTTCGTTAATTGCATTCTGCACATGAAGCCCAATATGAAGAAGGGGTCAAATTTGAGCTGCTTCTATTAAAGATGGGGCTCTGGGTAGGCATGCACCTCAGCCCTACTCCCTTCCCACACACTTCCTACCACCCCCACAGAACTCGGGCTCTTTGAGGCCTCATTGGGATCAGCTGTTCTAGTCCAGGTTTCTTGTGCTGCTGATGGGAACACTGAGGGCCAGGTCAGTTATGACCTGGACAGAGCTGGCAGCAGGCTGTCATTCCTCACTGCTGTGTGTGTGTGTGTGTGTGTGTGTGTGTGTGTGTGTGTGTGTGTGGTATCAAAGTTAATGGGTCCACTGTGCGGGGGGGCAGAAGTCTGAGTGGGTGCGGCTCTAACGATCTCCTGGCACAGAGGCTGTCAGTACACGGCCGCACCTGCCTGAGACCTTTCCTGTGTCTTTACCTGATGGGGCAGTGGGAGCTGGGCTCATGCTGAGTTGACCTGACTCTTGACTTTTTTTTTTTTTGCTAGTGGGAAGAACAGATTTCTAATCCTTTTGATAGACTCAGTGACATAGGTTAAGGCTGTGCTTTAATCTGTAGTAGGGCGAGAGAGGGGCATGCTAACTGGCATCAGAACTCCTCTCTGGGGGCCTCCCTGGTGGCACAGCGGTTAAGCGCTGCGCTGTGGAGCTGTCGGCAGCGGTGACGCGAGTTCGACGCCCGACCGGGGAGAATCCCACATGGTGCGGCAGACCTCTCCTGCCTCGCCCGCTGCTCCCCTCAGCAGTGTAGTTCTGATCTGCCTGTTCTGCTACCCGCTCTGTCTCTGGTGAGCCCTCTCGCCGCCCCACACCTCTGGCCTGTACCCCAGCTTGTATGTATAAATAAAATAAATCTTTAAAAAAAAAAAAAAAAAAAAAAAAAGAACTCCTCTCTGGGAGAGGTCTCTGTTTAGGAAAGCATGATGATGAGTGGCCAGGGTGAGAGGAGCGCCTGAGGCTATGAGTTAACAGTGCAGCTGCTCCAGGGCCTGTCAGTGCTCCCTGAGTCCTCCTGGGGTCCACGCTCCTTACTTGCTACTTCTGCCCATCATCTGTTTCCTCTGCTCAGGAGTTGTGTTCACCTTTGGACTGCTCATGGCCTCTTTCGTCATCATGACCTTTTGATTTTTGCTTCCTCTGCTTATTGCTGCTTTTCCTGAGCGTTTCTTAATTCAAATCCCTGAGACATGCGATTGGATGAAACCAGCTCCTCAGGTCATGGCTTGAAGGCCAGCCCGAAGAGCCACTGTCACAGCGTGGGTGCCCATGGTCCTCTGGGCCATGGTCAGCAGCGGGAGAGGGACCACATGGGAACACCCATCTTCCTCAGGGCTGCTTCGTGAGCAAAGGTTATAGGCAGGGCTGCAACCAGCAAGAGGGCAAATGTTCCCCATGACTGTTATTTTTAGCATCTGACCAAGCTGAATCTGGCGTTCTATTATCCTGAATTCAATTGTTTAGGAAATTGCTAGTCTTCTCGTGTGCAGTCATATAGTAAAATCCTCCCCTGCACATTTTTCTCATCATTGACTTCATCAGAAAGTGCTTTCTAAGCACCCAATAGCATGTGGTGTCCGGGTAGTTGTTTTGCAGGAAGAATTAAGGCCTTTGGTGTGTTTGAGTGCAGACTGTCTAGAGAATGCTGATCAGGGAAGACGCCCTTCTCTTTGCCAGGTCCTAATTAATTCACTGGTTGCTTTTATAAAGCTGGGAGCCAAAAGCTCAGAAATATATGACAGGCATTAGGCAAAAGAATTTTCCCAAGGTCTCTTTTCTTTTCAGCTCAAGGTAGCTTTGAGTAACAATCAGATATTAGCTAAAACCAGCTCCCAAGCTCTTTGTAAGTACAATAGGTCCTCAAGTAAGGTCGTTTCATTCAAAGTTGTTTACTTAGCGTGTTAGTTAAAAAAAGGAAAATCAACTCTCTGGTGGGGCCACTTTCTGCATGGATCTGCACAGTGTGGGTTTTCTCTGGGTACTCTGGTTTCCTCCCACACCCCAAAGTGTGTGCATTAGGATCACTGCAGTGTCTCAGCTGCCCTAGCTGAGTATGGGCGTGGGTGTGATACAGCCTGCGAGGGCAGGTTATCTGTTGGGATTGGTTTCTACCCTGGCTCCTGAGCTGCCAGGATGGACTCTGGCTACCTAAGACCCTGAACTGAAATTGTTACAGGACAGGAAGAGGGGTACCTTCAAACCCTAAACCTGCCTGCTCTAAATAGGATCTTCCATCTGCCGCATCAAGACAAAACATACTCTAGTGCATAAGACCTTCAATGGAAAGGAACTTTAATGCAATTAGTGTGCAACAAAGAAAAGACAAAGATTATAGTTTTCAAATCCAGCACCCGAAGTTACTCCTGGGGAAATGCCTCTGAGTCCCAAAAATCTGCCACAAATCTAAATCATCTTCTGATAGGGACCCATAGGAAAGGGCAGATATGACCAGACAAGTCTGGAAGGAGAAGAGCAAAATCAAAATCAAGATAAAAGCTGCCATTAACCTCCCACGGGTCTCTCCCCCACGTCTGTTTCAACCAGCCCAGGAAGCCGGCGCAGCCTCCGCGCATCTCTGCTCCATGTGCCTCCTCCCGGCCTCCTGACTCTCCTTCCTGCTTCCTTTTTCTCCTTCCTTCTCCATTCCCCTTCTTCTTCTTCTTTCTGTCAGTTCCACCCTCCCTTGGGTGGAGCAGGGAAACTGGAACCTCCCCTTTTCCTGAGGGCCATCCTCTTAGGAATAAGTGGGTTAGAAAATGAATGCGTGAATACAAATTTTTGTTTAGTATTGGAAGTGTTTTCGGCCTTTATTTAGAAGTTTGGGGTGTTTTTGTGACAGAAAAAATGCCGTAGGAACTTAACTCTTGTTTATGACATAAATTAGCCTGTTGGTTTCATTATATGTCATTTTGCTTCAAGTCGAAGTTTTTAAGAACCTTTGATGACTTTAAGCCAGGACTTACTGTGAGTGTGCTCTTTCTTTTTTTTTTTTAATATATATTTTTATTGTTATTTATGTCTTTTACATTTTGTATTCCCCTTGGGTAGCCCACCACCAATTCACCCGTGATCCATCTCCATGGTCCCTTGTGTTCTTTTCTATTCCATTTTGTGTGCTTTTCCTTCCCTCTCTCCCCCCCACCCCGCTGATTGTCTCTCTCCTATTTGGTTTCCTTATAGTCCTGTTATAAGTGAAACCATTCGATATTTTTCTCTTTCTTTCTGGCTTATTTCACTGAGTGTGATCCCCTCTAATTCCTTCCATGTCACTGCAAATTGCATGTGTTTATCTTCTTTCCATGATGAATAGTATTCCATTGTGTAAATGTACCTTGACTCAAACACTTAAGTGTGCTCCTTGCTGGAGGAAGGAGCTAGCCACAGAGTAGCCAGGCTTTAATTCTGAGAGCATCACATGGTCACTACTTCAAGTGGTGGCCATTTTGTACATGGTCTCTTTTCATTGTTGAGTTTGAGGATTCTTTACACATTCTAGTCACTGCTTGTTTTTAGATGTATAGCTTACAAATATTGACTCCCAGGCTGTAGCTTGTTTGTCTTCTAACAGAATCTTTCATGGGGCAAGGTTTTTAATTTTGAAGAAAAATTTGAAAATTCATAAATTTTTCCTTTTTCAGATCAGGGTAAGATTCTTTACCAAGGACTTAGAAGCTAGAAACTTGAGTGTTTTCTATTTTTTTCTAAAATCTGTACGGTCTTACATTTAAGTCTACTTACTGAGTAGATTTTTGCACAAGGTGTGAGACATAGGTCAAGATTCACTTTTTTGCTTATAATCTTAATGTTGCCAACAGCATGTATTACTCCTTCTGGCTGGCGCCGTGTTTGAAGTTTCACTTTAGGTTTTTTCCCTCTGTCTGACAGACCTGGGAGGTGATGAGTGCTCCGATCCCACTTATAGCCTGTGGGGGAGACATCAGTTTGTGCAAGTGTAATCTCAACTACTACTCACAACCCCGTAAGAAATGTGCCACTACCCTCATTTCATAGCTGAGGAAACCGAGGCTCTGAAAAGCTCAGTCATCCCAGGCATGTAAAGATTTAGCTGCCAGGATTCAAGTTTGAATCTGACCTGGGATTCTGTCTCCTTACACTCTTTCTCCTTTTATTCTTTTTTTTTTTAAGATTTATTTATTTATGCACACAAGCTGGGGTACAGGCCAGAGGCATAGGGCGGTGAGAGGGTTCACCAGAGACAGAGTGGGGAGCAGAACAGGCAGATCAGCGGAAACACACTGCTGAGGGGAGCAGTGGGCGAGGCAGGAGAGGTTTGCTGCGCCATGTGGGCTCTGGCCATGTGTCGAACTCCCGTTGCCGCTGCTGACAGCTCCACAGCGCAGCGCTTAACTGCTGCGCCACCAGGGAGGCCCACGTTTTATTCTTTTGCTCATTAATTATTTATCCCTGGCATTTTTTTTTCTTTAAAAAGGATTGGCAATGGCTTGGAAATAAAAATGGCTACCTTAAATTCAATTTATTTTCTCCCCTCCCACCCAGATCAGGAGAAAGGAAATGGGGTTCCTATGGCAGTCAACTCATCGCATCTCCTCTCCTTTTTCCTTTACCTCTCAGTGGCTTTGTGTTGTTATCCACTCCAGATTTACTGATTTAGATGTATGATACACCTGGCTCCCAGGCACTATGTTGCTGCTTTTACAGTGTTCTTCATCCAATCTGATTAGATTAGATTAGATGGGGAAATTGTTTACTGAGATAAAAGCAACATCTAATGTTATCTTCAGCTATCTTTTTAAGGATATTAAAATCCGCATATACTTAGTTTGCTGCTGTAGGAAAAAGGATATAGTGTTGTACACAGCCAGTGTGTCTGCGAAATTTCGAGAAGCACCTCCCCACACACACAACCCGGGTCTTCCTCCACCTTCCAAGTAGTTCCTTTTTATCCCCACTTTGCTCCTTTCATGTGTCTTTTTCTTCTCTTTCCCCTTTTTCTCTTCTAAACACAAGTTTAATTTTCTACTCACCTAACATATAGTTTAAAATCAAATCCTTTTACATTTGAACATTCTAAATTTCTGTCCAAATCCAAGCCAGAACACAGTTAAGTGAAATATGACCCCTCCCTCCAAAGTGCTATATGTCCTTTCAATTAATGATCAGCATTCCTTCTTAAAACACTTAAAGTAACTTCTGCAAGGTTCTCGTAAGGGAGGTATCGCCAGCCTTACTTTGCGTCTGGGGAAAAAATGCAGAGGTCCTTTATCCAAGGCAATATGGAGAAGGGTGTGAGTTGAGAAGTAAGCGCTGACACCCATGGCTTCTCCTTCGATATCTTCACAGTAGAGAAGACTTTGTGGGAACATGTACAACGTGCACAACCATGGGTTCCTGTCCACTGAAGTCTAGCCAGTCTGAACTGTAGCTCCTAAAACTGTGTTCCATGAAAAACATTCCCTCTTGTTAACAGGTGAAAAAGAGTTCCACATTTGTGTCTAAGAAATTCTGGCTTCGTGAAGTTAAATAGATCTCCTTTCTACAGAAATTCTAATATCTTTAATCTTCAGATTTGTGTTGAGAATCTGCCTGAGGAGTTTCACAGAGTATTGTGCTTCTCATTAGGGGAACTCCCGTTCCACCCCACTTAGCCACTCCAATTGTCCTGTGTAACAGCGTTTAGAGGAATGCTTATCTACTAACACTTCTCTCCTTTAAAAATTATATTGCTTTTTATTGAAATAACATTGGTTGACAACACTGTAAATGTGTTAGGGGTATATGTTCATACCTCTTTGGATGTATGTGACCAAACCACGCACATCACCATTATCTCCACCATAGTTCACTGGTGCTCTCCACCCTCCCCTTCCCACCTCAGGTATTTAGAGGTGGCAGGAATGGAGTTAGGTCAGGGAGAGGAACCCCATCAAGCACAAAGTGTGTGAGGGGCTGACTGTGGATTTTCCACTGTTGACTTGCATTAGCAAGTACTAGTAGGATGTGTAGTGATGGAGCCCAAGGAATGTTCCTGAGCCTGCAGGGTCCTCCAGATACACATGCCATTTCCTGTGGGGCTAAGGCCCTTCCTCATCTTGCTGCAGACACATCTGTTTCTCCCAACACCCTCTCAACAGGGTTAGGGAGAGAGTGGGGGAGAAAGCCTGAAGATGTGTATTTATTTCAAAGAAACTGAGTTACCCTAAGAAAGATAGCTGCAAACTAACCATCTGGTGGGTCCTTTTTCTGGCGAATTTAAGCTCTTTTCCCTCCAGCCCTGTCCCTCAACCCCTTCCAACCTTAAATGTAAATGGGAACTTAAGCACAAATTCAAAACAGTTCTAGAAATTAAGAGTGCCAATTTTTTTCCCTGCACATTTGAGTTTGGTGTGGAATGTTTTTAGCTCTGTAGCACAATCTTCCATGTTTGGAACCTCTAGCACTAAGTCAAGAAGGAAAGTGGGATGCTATTCCTTTTCCTTAGAACTGCGGCAGAGAGGGAAAAGCGATTCCAAATGGCGGACTCAGGAGCAGCCTGCCCAAGGAGGCATGACAGGAAGGCAGCATTGATTTCTCAGAGGCCTGCCTCTTTTCCAGACAAATGAAAGATGTGCTCACTGATGGGACTGGAGGGGTGAGGTCAGGGCTGTCCTGTGCCCTGCTTGGCTTTAAGAGTCTTATCCCATCTTTGGAATTCAGAGGCGAAGCCGGGAGCCAGTGTTCCCACGGCTCTCTCTGCCTTTCATTTTCAATACACTTGTTCCCAGTCTGCACTTCTACTGTCCCAGCCCCAAGTCTGGCATCGCCATGGCAACCGTCTTTCCCTCCTGGCATTTGCAGTGTATTTTCTTGAAAGGGCCTCTGTTCTTTATTTACCCGTTTCATCCATTGTGCCCTCCTCCCTGGCTGTCGTGCTCAAGCAGCTGAGCCTTTTGCACCTTGGTTCCAGCTCCAGTGCCTTCTTGTCCCCCATGCCAAGCTTCCTTTGGCCCTCCTGGTAAAAACAAAACAAAAACAGATCATGAAAATCAGGCTGGGATCTAGCTCAGCGTCTGCTGGGTGGGGTGGAGGGGAAGGAGAGGCCCACGGTGGGACCTGAGGCCGCCTGTGAAAGGTTCCAGTTCACAGAGGGACAGCCGGCTCCCCTCCCAGCCTGCAAGGGGTGCCTGGGGTGCTCAGCAGTTCGGGTTCTGTCAGGCAGTGTTGAGGAGAAGACATATGTCTCATCACATGGATGTTTGCTCTTCTCCCACAGCAGACCAGGGCTACACAGAGCTAGGCTGTGTGGCTGGCACCAGTAACGGGGACCCCACACCTTCCACCTTCAGGCCACCATCTCATGGTGGGCTTCCCTGGTCACTTCAGGTGGGCTGCTGGGCTTGCAGATTTCCATCGTACTCCAAGGAGAAGGGACTGGGAGAGAGGGCAAAGTAACTCTCCTCCTCAGTCCGTCTCCCCTTTCAGTAGCTTTCCAGAAGTCCTTCTCAACACACTTCCAGTTAAGTGTCACCTCCTAAATCTCAGACCCTTTGCCCCCACACAGTCATCATGGTATGAGGGAGGCCTGGTGACGTGGTTCTTTACCTGCACACTCTGATGAGGTCAGGGCTTGTAGGGGACAAGGGCATTGGGCATTGACTGTCTCTCTCTACTGCAGCGGGAGGTGGTGCGTGGGGAGGGCACCACTCGCCTTCCCCCAAAGGGACTGAGCTCCTCGGAGTGTTGGCACTTATCGTTGGGCTTCCCCGCCAGAGACGGGCCACTTGATGTTCCCACCTGGAAACTGGGCTGCAGTAGATGCCTCCGTCTGTGTGTGGGGAGCACGCAGTGTGATTTACTCCCAGATGGTAAACAGGGCATCACAGAAGGTCCCCTTGTAAAGGACCTAAATGCCATTAGTTTCCAGCAGCTAATTGTCCATGCTTGACAACAGTGACCTGAATAGGAAAAAACAAAATCCACTCAATTCAGACCAGCTCTAAGCTACTGAGTCACCTTTGTTACCAAATTGGCAGCAAATTAAAGGGTATAAACCCTCCCATCTGCACTATAAATAGAATCCTACAGCCCCTTCCCCGGGACCCTGCTCGCCTAGACGCGGCACACAGAACCAGAAGGGAGTGGTGACCCTGAGTGTGACAGGAATGGAAAGCAGTCCCCTAGAGATGGGGGACTCTGCCTCATCTTGCCATTCAGCCTAAAGAAGTGCCCCTGTGGTAGGAGGTTTAACCTGGAAGGAACTTAGAGATTGTAGGACCTACAATCTCAAGGTAAGAAACAGGCCTGATTATGCTACTTGGCTGGAGGATGCTGGGTAACAGGAGGCAGAGAAAGAACCGCCAGCCTTCTGCCCCTTCCCTATTTGCCAGGTATTGTGGTGTTTGTGTGTCTTTGGGGCTAAACTCTGGCTGGAGTTTGGTCTCAACCCCTGGCAGGAGAATGACTCAAGCCTTGCCAGTTCTCTTTAGTGCTGGCTTCATCAGGCAACACGACAATAATCTCCCTGGGAAGCAAACCCTGGAAGAAACAGAAAATGCAAGTACGACTAATTTGGACAGCCTGACAGTGGTACCTAAATGCTAAGTATGCATTATTAATTTTATGCCCTCAGTGGCAGGCCGTGCACCATGAGGTGCCAGAGTCATTGCTTCAAAAGGAGCTCTTGAACTGAGTGTGCAGCTGCGAGGAATCCGCCAGGCTCCATCTGCCAGCCCCAGGACTGGTGCTTTGCTGCCAGGTGGGAATTTGTGTGGCTGCGCGTTGTCGTGGCGCCCCTGCCTCCAGCGGGAAGATTGGCATGTGGTTTACATAGCTGGACAAGCTGCCAGGTGGCTTCTGATGTCCCTCCTGGGTGGTCACAGGTCACTAGGTGGCTGCACACAGAGGAAGTTTAATTATCCCACTAGGACCTTGACTGGGCCCTTGGTGAGAGCATTAGCTACTGGTTGCCCCCACTTTTCTTTGTCTTGCCACATGATTTTTACTCATTAATAAAAAAGGAATCCTAGTTTGCTTCCATGTATAATGACCTAGTGCTAAAGAAAAGGACATCAGAAACTTCTGGATTCTTTATTCATTTTTATGACTGAACCATAATATGAATGCGACCTATCTTACTCTAAATTTCCTTTACACAACAGAGATTTGCAGCTGACTCAGCAGATGTATACTCTAGGAAGATACATTATGAAGTGGCTCTTGCTGGGAAAGTTCTCTGAGTGCCCTTATAAATTTTGGAGGGGGGTAGCTAACTCTAGGCCAAGAATCGCTGCCTTCATGGGGCTATGAGCCAATAAAGTGTGGTGAGCCAGAAACAGATAACTATAAGACAGAGTCTGACTGCAGCTTGGAGAGAGGCACAGGGTGCTCCATGAGAATAAAGTTGCTGATCACACATGAAGCTGTAAGGAATTGGGAGGAGAGGGTTGAGTTGGTCCTTTAAGTATGGATCCGATTTTTGGATAAGCAGGAATTATGGAAGAGGGCAGTGGAGAAAGAAGAGAGTTAGTCAGGGTTCTCCAGAGTAATAGGCCAAAATGTGTGTGTGTGTGTGTGTGTGTGTGTGTGTGTGTGTGTGTGTTTATGAGGAGAAAATGAGAGTGAGTGAATGAGCAAGTGAAAAAGTAAGGGGGAGGGAAAGAGAGAGAGAGAGAGAGAGAAAGAGAGAGAGAGATTTTCAGGTATCAACTTACTTGAATATAGGGGCTGTTGAGTCTGAAATCTGCAGGGCTGGCCAATAGGCAAGAGACCAGCAAAGAACTGCTGATCAAAGTCAAAGGTGGTCTGCTGACAAAATTCCTTCTTTTAGAGATGTCAATCATTTCCTTAAGACCTTCAACTGATTAGGCGAGGCCCACCCACATTATGGTGGGCAATCTGCTTTACTCAAAGTTCACTGATTTAAATGTAAAGTTAGCTCTTAAGCCTCTCAAAGTCAAACTTGGAGATTTGCTTGAAGGAGGGATATCATAGTACACATGTTTTGACTTGTATGGAGGGCAGTCTGCTTTACTCAAAGTTCACTGATTTAAATGTAAAGTTAATCCAAAAAAAGGCTAACAGACATTCAGAATGATGTTTTGGTCAAACATTTGGGCACTGTGGTCTAGCCAAGATGACACATAAAATCAGTCATCTCAGAGAGTAAATTGTGAAGTCAGGAAAATGTGAATGTGTTTGGAGAAAGTGAGCAATCCATGTAACAAGAGTGGAGACTCCAGCAGTTGTGGGCACCAGGTCTGAGGGACTGAGAGTGGTGGGCGTGCCCCTTGTGAAGAAGAGGACAGCTGGTGTGCTGTGGGTTAGAAGCTAACTGGTTGTAGTGCAGGACAGACCAAGGGAATGTTAGGGTGATTTAAGGAAGAAAATTGTAAAAAGTGGAGATGAAGGCAAGTAATGGTTTTAAAAAAGTATAAGACAACTTTTACTAACCAGCATCTACCCTTGAGGGATGTGAGAAGTGGCTTTGCAACATTTCCACTTCTTTCCCACATCATCACATGCTCTCAGCATCAAACTTCATGTCCACATATTCTTTTAGATCTTGGTGCCAGGAATAACTGCTTCTCTTGAGCAGCAATTCTTTGTTTTCATCTTTGGGGGCATTGTGATTAGTGCTATTGAACAAGGTTTCTCCTTGGGGTTAGCTCTTAAGCATCTCAAAGTCAAACTTGGAGATTTGCTTGAAGGAGGGATATCACAGCACACATGTTTTGAGTTGTATCCCATGTATAATCTTTTTTGGGGGATGGCATCTTCATTTTCTCTTCCCCTTTTTCATCGCCTACTTGTTTTTAAGTCTTGTTATAATGTTTGCACCTTTGCAAATTACGTCAAATCCTCTTTGATATAGAGTGTATATAGATTAGTAATCAACTGGACTCAATGACTGTTAGAATCAAGGGTATAATTTTGAAGTCAAAGATGACTCCAAGCTTCTGTTAGAGAAAGGAAAATCTGGAGGCAGGTTCATCTAGGGATGACTGAAAATGAGTTCCATTTTTGGAAGGGAGAGATCCACCACACCTGGCCAATACTAACTGCCCAAATGATGTCATTTTCCTGCAAGCTTAGCCTTCCCTGGGGTCTGGAACAATGAGAGTAGACCTGGGCTGACATCCATAAAAGTCACTCCTTGTGAGTAAGTTGTGTCCAGAATTGATCTGCTGCCCTCCCAGACCCTGGGTGCTAGTTCCTTTTGTAAACATAGATCTTTGGTCTCTTTAAACTCATCTACCATGTAATACCTCAGTTTCTTCTGCCCTGGTTCTCCATGGTGCCCTCATCCTTTTGAGGAGTTCATGTCAGTCTCTTTACCCTTTGCTTCTAGTGTCTTTCACTTCATCCCAAATGATTCTCTCTGGCTTAGGACCACATGTACCAGATATTGATCTGCTACATCAAAGCTTCCCAGACTATGCATGCAGGTCTGGATCAGACTTGAGCTTTTTGTGCTGACCTTAATTTGATTTAGGATTTCCTGCTTCTTCCTGAGGAGGAGCACCTTCATGAGCTGGCCTGTGTAGTTTTCCCAGTCTTCATTCTGTGGTTGCTGAGGGAAGTCTGTCCTTGCTGTCTTTTTCCAAAGAAGTGCTCCCAGCATACCTTGCAACTAGGACCAAGATGACTATCATGAGCCTGGGGTTCCAAAGGCAATTCAGGCTGAGATATGTACCAGGCATTTGGAAAGGTGAAGGTAGAGAGAATGGAGGGAATGAATGACATTGATTTAGGAGATATACTCATGGAAGGAACTGTAGGCATGGGTAAGAATTGAATGACTTGAAGACTGACACTGGGTAAGAGAGAAGGACACGTTGATCATCTTGGGGCAATATCTATTATGGGGTCAGGAGAAGGAAGGAGGTAGGTAAAGTAGCCATAGATGGTGAGATCAAGAGAACCTGAGGAAAACCCAGGGAACAGAGGGCACAGGAAACAGAGAGGAGAGAGCTTCAGGGAAGAGAAAGCAGTGAACACTGGCAAATATTACAGAGAGTAGGGAGGAGGAGGAGGAGCAGAAGGAGGAGGAGAGGGGACGTATTCACATGTGACCACAGGTCACTGGGGAGCTTTCTGGGAGTAAGTGCAACTCAGTAGTGGCCAGAAGTCTGGCTAGAATTAAGTCGTGAGGAAGTGGGGGAGAAAACGGGATTTCTGGAATGCCTACACTTAAGAAATCCTTTGAAGCAAAGAAAGAACTTTATCTGGAGAGGGGATGCTGTAAAAGCAGTGCCGTGAAACCTTTGGTTACTTGTTTGTTTAATGGCAAGCCGTGGAGCCTGATTTGTACATTTCTCTTCTGGAGAAAAAAGGGGCAGCACAATATGTCTCCCTTCAGTAAGCTGACATCTCTCGCAATATTTCATGCAGTTCCAAAATCTCCTGATCAAATAGCGACTCTCAATAACCTTGTATACTCTACAAGGAACCTTGGACAGATTTTTGACTCATCGTAAGAAAGAGCTTTCACCTCTTAGCAGTGCCAGCTAATGGAGGTAAGACATAGTCCTGCTTTCTAGGATTTGTCATCCAGGATCTGGATAGAATTCATTTAAATATTTTCTATATTTTTAAATTGAGTATGTTTATGTGGATGGACAATGAGGCAGGATGTTGGGGAAATCTGTGGCATATGGCTGTTAAAGCAGAGACCACATCATGGAATTAGAAATGAGCAGTGTCTGAGTGACTGTGCAAGAAGAGAATTTGATCATTTAAATTCCTATCTAAAAACATATGTAGTTTTATCCACTTGACAGCAAATTACTTTAGAGTGAACAAGATTAGCTGTGGACATATCATCTGACTATAAAGTCTGTCTCTAATACTTGGAGGTGTAAGTCAAGGGGAAATTGATTTTGATGCCTATAAATGGGTTCTCTCACTTTCGCTGATCAAATTGCAAAACAAACTTAATCCTGAGCATACTAGCAGTGTTTTCACATTTAGAGGTTACTTTATTGAAAATATAGGTCCTGGGTAATTTTTTTTAAAGTTGAAAACCAAGAACATACTTGTCTCATTTGGCTTCCTGTAGCCATGTGTTTTGAGTTCAAATTTTTGACATTCAAGGCTCTTCCCCTGGGGCCTTGCCTACAGTTCCATCCCCGTGTTCTGTGGGTGTGCTTTTGCTGCAGGTGGGCCATTCTATCGACTGCTGAACAGTTTTGCTCCCATGTATTTGTTTATGTTGGATCCACTCCAGTCTCTGTCTTCAAGTCTAAGACAAGCAGACTACACCCCAAATGAGGATCCGTAACAGCACCAAGCACCTCCCTTTTGCTCTCTTTGAAGAGCTTCACTGTAATCTGTGGCCCTACTTGCAGCCTTGGGCACGCCCAGTCTTGTCTGAGCAGCTTCACTGTAGAATCCTTAACTCATAACCTCACCCCTGCTTCATTCCCATTTGCTTCCGTCCTGTTTTGGTTTATGTCCAGTTTCTGTCTCCGTCCCAATTTTTGCACACCAGGCTTATTAACTGACCTTCAATGTCCAGTTCATCCCTTGGCAATCTCCAGGCGGCTTCAGCCGGGAATTCACTCTCTGGCTCCTTTGTTCTGATTCTCTCCAACAGAACACCATTTCCTAACCTCGGCCAATGATCCTCAAACCCTGCACCAGCTTGCTAAGCTAGTGCCCTTGGTCCGTGTGTGTGTGTGTGTGTGTGTGTGTGGTGTGCATATCTGCACCTGTGAAATTTGTGTGCATGCCTGTGTGGTGTGCATATGTGTTGGTGCATGTATATTCACACGTGTGCACCTGCGAGCATGTGCATTGTGTGTTTTATGGTGCATGCGTATGTGTGTGCATGTGAGTGTACATGCACATGCTTGTGTGTGCAAGTGTGTGTGGAGGTGTGGTTCTCAGAAAGTTACCCCAATGGGAATGATCACCTTCTTCTATCATCTAACTAAAACCTATCCTGGGTAAGTTGGGTAACCTTTAAGAACCTCAACACTCTAATATTTAAAATGAGGATAAAAATCTTTCCAAATGCTGTTGCGAGGATTTAGATAAAAAACAAAACAAAACACTGCACCTAGCAGAGTCTCAGGCACAAGTAAAATGTCTATAAATGGATGCCCATCTCCAATCTTAGCACTGTCACAATGCCAGAGTTCTCCAGAGAGCTTTCTGATAACTTCTTCCCTCTCTAATATTTCATAACACTTAAATTTGAACCCTAAATTGATTATTCAAGTACGTGGTAAGTTGTATTCTCCTTTTGATTCCCCAACCAGGCTGTAAGGAATTCAAGAACACGGACGATTTTGTTCTGACATCGCCTACGAAATTATGCAATAGGCACACAGCAGTAACTTTTGGCAGTGGAGAGGCAGAGCAGTAAAGAAGATAGGGAAACCAAGAGAGGTCTAGAACGTATTTTTGAATAGTGTCTCCAACTGGGCTCTTCCACTGAGTGAATGCTGGGGCATCTCTGAGCTCACAAGGTAGTTTTCCAGTCTGGATTCCAATGCTCTTCGCTCCTCACCCTAAGGCTTATAAAGACAGCAGTGAATCTCCATTTAAAGATGTGCTGTTCATCCTCCCACAGCAGACATGTCAATTCTTCACATGCTCTCCTCCTTCCCCTGCAGGCACTGGGCTTCAAAGAGTCATAAAACAGAGTTGATTGGGGGCCCCACACTTCAAACGCTGCTATTACCCCACATATCCTAGGCTCCTGGTAGCCTAGGGCTGAGGGAGGATGGGACACTCTCCCAGTCTGGAAATGAATGGATTCCAGGGAGCCCCTTCTTTGTCTTCATGAGTACACCCCACTTCCTTTACTGGAGTTGTCAAGTGGGTTCCAGTGACTGAAACTGGAACTCCAAGGGTGAATTGAGGAGCTGGAGGACCTCTCTTGTGTTGAAAAACCACAGGATGGTGCTGAGCCTCCCACAATGCATGCCCTTTTAAAGAATTCCGTTTTCCCTCCTTTACACTGTAGTTATCACCATAAATAATATTTTGCAAGGAATAACCCAGAGAAATGACATTAGGAAACCACTTATGGGAAGGTCCTGCCAATGGGCTTCCCTGGTTGGGAACTCATTTTGCCACAGAAGGGGTTTCCCATTAACGGGGTTATGTACCATTTGAAGGGCATGGGAATGGGTTGTTGACACCCTTTGAAGCGAAGCCAAGTAAACTCTAACCACCAACTGGTCCTAATTCTACTTATGTGTTTAAGTTTTATTTTATTCAATCAGTCTGATAACCAGTACTAACTGACTAGTTAGTATGGCTATTCTGAGTACTTCTAGAATGGCTGCCTTTTAAAAATTTTTCTTCATAAAAAGCCAGAGGAATTGGGCTGAAGTCATTATTCCTGCAAGTGAAAAGCAGTATTTGCTCCCATCTCTTCTCTGCTGGAGCAGTGATTAGTTGCGCCATTGAATTCTAAGCCTCTTTCAGCAATTACAGCATCTTCTATTATGAGCTTGTTCAGAGTAGGTTTGGGTAAAATTTTGCCTATTTTCTCACTCCACAGGAAAATCAAATTCTGTTCCTTTGCCCAAAGCAACTGAGCCTCTAAACCTGTTCAAGGCATCTGGCTACTGAGATCAGTGGCAACACAAACACAATTGGACCATGTTTCTCTTATGAGCCAAGCACTCCCTCTCACAAATCTCAGCAGTGTCAGATTAAGTGAGCAACAACTGGCAGAGTCATCTATCAAAACAAATCAGTCAACCCATAAATAAACTGCTGGGATACCTCAAGAGATTTCAAAGAATTTATCCTTGTCTTGTTCTTTTGCTCAATCTGTAATTCCCGTAGCAGTTCTGGCAGCACACACTGTCACTGCAGACTCGGGTAGTGTGGCGGCCGTCACTCGCATTAGGGCCCAGGATGGCATTTCTGAGGACACTTTAGTAAAGTCAGTGTGGAAAGAAATAATAGCTTATCGAGAGGCAATCTCTCAGTGTGCTGTGTGTGATAGAGATAGGAGCCATATTTTCTGTTCCAATGACAAGGAAAGACTGTCTTAGAAAATGGGACCCGGACTTGGACACGCGGCTGCTGCAGACAGTGCACAGGTGACTGAGCATGCAGCCCAGATTCCAGCAGCATCCCAGATCCAGTCTCTAATGCTTTGCCCTGTGTGGTTTGAGACAGCGTGGAAATTCTGTCATGAAGATGTTACATTTTCCTGGTTATTTGGTTTATCCTATGTCAACCCTTAAAGAAAAGGAAAGAACCATCTCTATATCTGTGTTGTATTTAGTCATCGATGTTTGTCTTCCTTACCTAGATTAGGTCTTATCCACCTTTGCACGCTCATTGCTGACATTATGGCTCCCATGGGTTGTCCTAAGAAAATAGTTTAATGTACTCAAGTAGGGTTGACCCTTCTTTCAGCTGGTGTGTGTCAGGAAGCACATGAAGGCCTGGTAACTACCTTGTCAAAGTAGGGTTGGAGCTCAACAGGTGAAGGGTAGACAGACAGGGGTGTTGGTGAATTTGGTCAGGTAGAAGTTTTGTCTTTAACTGCAAAGAAACTTGCAGTTGGGAGTTGCTTGGTTTTCAGGTGTCTTGCTCACATTGTTGGTGTGGTTCCATCATGGTACCCTAGGAACAGTACTTCCAAGAACTGTTTTTTTTTTTTTAAATACTTTCTTTTTTTTTAAGATTTATTATTTTTTTTATTTATACATACAAGCTGGGGTACAAGCCAGAGGCGTGGGGTGGCGAGAGGGTTCACCAGAGACGGAGCGGGTAGCAGAACAGGCAGATCAGAATCACACTGCTGAGGGGAGCAGCGGGCAAGGCAGGAGAGGTCTGCCGTGCCATGTGGGATTCTCCCCGGCCGGGCGTCGAACTCGCGTCGCCGCTGCCGACAGCTCCACAGCGCAGCACCTAACCACTGCGCCACCGGGGAGGCCCCCAAGAACTGTTTTTGAAAGGGCTATAGTGTGTTGGTTAGTCAAGATTCACTGAGTGTGATAGCAGGAAAATGGGGGGTTTAAATTTGGCCAGAGGCAGTGTCCCAATTGTTTACCTGTTACTATTATTGGTTTTGCACCCGTGTACACATTTGCAAGACTACTCAGGTTTAGGGAACAACAACATTGGGATTTATTTAACAACCAAGGGGAAACAAAGAATTATTTAAGTTAACATACGGCGGTTTACCTTACTTAAAGCAATGTCCAGTCTTTTAAGTCCCAGAAAAATAACAAAGATGGCGTTTTCCTGCCACTGCTGCCACAGCTCTTCTTCCAAACAATAGGCCACAATTCCAAAATGGTGTCTACCTTCTTTTGCTGATGGAGTCTTCCCGCCACTGCTGATGTGCGCCCCAATTTTAAAGTGGCATATTTTCCACAGGTGTTTCAATCTAGAGGTGACATTAATCAGAACATAAATTCATATGAGCATAGAGAGGAAATGGAGCGCTATCCATAGAATTCTAAGGGAAAGACTCAAGAATATTGCCCACAATTGTCATTTAAATATAAACACAACAGGTGGACTCACAAAAAACAGAGTTTGTGACTCTTATCAACTTCTTAATAAAAACTTCCCAGTGATAAAATCCAACTACTTGAAGTGTGAACCAAAATTAAGAATTGAGAAATGGAAAATCTGTGGTTACTAAATACACCCATAAGTGGAATACTGAACTCAAATAGCTGTAGGACCAAAAGTAAGCAAGGGTGGAGGACGGTCAGAATTGCCCAGTAGACCATGAATATCGTGAACCCTTTGAAAGAAATAATAATAAACAGGACAAGTATCGAGAGGTTAAGACAAAGGGATATTGGAGGAAGACTTAAGAATACCAGATGTCTCATCTCTCAAGGCATGGAGTCAGTATTGTCTGGAACTGAAACATGTAATTAAAAAATATGACACCAGCTTTTTGCCCTTTTGGTGGTCCTTTTTTCTTAAATGTGAGGGGCTATTTAAGAAACTAACAATTTGAAAGCAGCAATTTTGAACCATTTATTTGCTGTTTATCCATTCATCAAACCACCTTTTTTATAAGGGCAAAGGTGAGGTTCAGAGTGAAGTCACCAACAGTTGACACTGTTGTTAATGGGCATTAAGATTTTGGGTAATTCATTATTTTTTTCTTTCTACTTTTCCTTATTGCTTGAATTCTTAGTAATGACCCAATGTCTATGTTATAAAAACAATGCAGGTATTACTTTGACTGAAAATTAGATGTGGTATCCTTTCAAGAATCTTACACTTTCACTTCACCTATCCAATATTTCTTGTTGGCCACGTTTGGAACTACGGTAGCATTTCTCCTATCCACACCTGTCATTTCCAGAGATGGGAAATCATAAGCAAGATTTACCAAGAAATTTCAAATTTTCCTTATTTTAACCTTATCAAGTTTAAACGTAGTACCATTCAAGATAGCCTTTAAGGAGACAGAGATGAAGGGGGGAAAAGTAGCTCAGAAGGAAATTCCATCTTGACCAGAAAGAGTCTGATATGATTGTAAGTTGCAGAGATGCTGAAGATGCAACACTCGGAATGAGGTACAGATTGAATGAGAGAGAAGACACAGGTTGGAGTCATGGTAACATCCATACTTTCGACTCTGACCACTTGGGACTGAAGAAGGATGCAGAGCACGTGAGGGCTTGATGGAGTGTCGATGAGGAATGCCTGTGGGGAGCAAGAGAAAACCCAGAGCAGAAAGAGCCTGTACAGAGTCCTGTCCTGCTCTGCGTGTTGCTCCTGAAGAAGAGGTGTGGGAAGTGCATGGCAAGACTTAAGCAAATTTATAAATCCCTCCAAGCCAAATGCATACAACCACCTCAAATACAAAGAAAGACAATGCAAATACAACTGAAACCTGGGAGAACCTGGGAAAATAGACCCTCACCTAGTTCAAATGAGCCTGCTGGAAACCTAGCTGAAACCTCTTATGATGCAGATTATTCTGCCCTGCAGTTTGCATAGGTGAGAGATACATCTTCACTTTCGTTGGCATTCCAAATAATCCTGGAGGGAATTCTATTCTAATTCTGGGGAAGGGAGACTGTCCACCTGGGGGAAAATATCAGTGCCAGCAACAGCAGCGACCACTACAATCTAATCCTGGAGTCCCGCAGTGATAAACAGGATCCCGGAGAGGAAAAAGCCAGAGAAAGACTCTAATCAATTGGAATTTAACCTTTAGTTCGATACATTTTGTTTTGTGGTCAGAGCTGAAAGGGCTGAGGCTGCTTTATTTTAAAAGTTGTGTTGATGACTTATCAAAAACAGTTATATCTGGAAGATCATTCGGGTGAGAGAACACTCCAGAGTAATTTCTTTGCTACTTAGCATTTATATAGCACCAGTGCGCTCTACGGGTTATTAATACACACCTTGTACTTTCAAAGTAATTTACAATCTTCCTGGACAGTACCCTCCAACATGGGACCTGTTTGCTATTTCTGCTGAAGGTGGGCTCAGGAATCACTCAAAAATCAGCTTCCTTGGCAGCACTGGCATCTTCTGTGAAGCCCTCCCATCCGCTGTGAATCCTCTGTGAGACGAGCACCTCCAATATAGGAGGCACAGAAGGAAGACGGGGGACACCCTAAAATACCCTTTGTCTGGCCGTAGACAAAATGAGGGATTGTGTTTTACCCCCGCTGAGCCCTCACCGTCTGCCTGCTGAGACCACTCCTCACATTTGCTCTGACTTGCATACTCAGAGACTTCATGCTCCCCCATGATTTCCCAGAATCCTTCACTGGCCTTCCCTGCTCAGAAAGGAGCATCTCCAAGAAATGGCTGATGGGACCCCTTTATTTTGTTCTAGAAATGGGGCCAAATCTCTCAAGTTAAAGACAAATGATGCTGTTCCCCATACTCCTGAGAGAGCTGCCAGGGGATGTCAAGACCCTGGGCTGGGCCTGTGGCAGAACTGGCTTTACCTCAGCCCAGATTGCTCCCTCAGTGCTAAAGGAGAAGACTGAGAAAGGAGCAGAGAAGACAAGAGTCTCTGGCATTGTACCCCTGTGAAGAGCGAGTATTCAACTTAAGAGGTGATCCCCTTTTTTCCACTGAGCAGAATGAAGGGCTCTAAGAGAATTACTCCTTGAGGTTGGAGCTTCCTGCCAGGAGGGGAGATGTCAGGATGGTCCCTAAAGTAGTGTTCAAGCCCAGGGCAACTCAGTTTGGGGGACACCCTCAGAAAGAAAATGTAACAGGTCCTAAGAGCTTTGCATTGCCCCCTGCCCCCAAGCACAGGGTTGAAGGCCACCTCCCAGGAACAGATTCCTAGTTGTGAGCTGGATGTCCGTGTGGGCAGCAGAGGTGTCATCTGCTCCCATGTCTCCCTGAAAACATGAGAAGAGAGATGGAAAGACACAGGTGGTTTAGAGTTTGGTGTGGCCGGAATAGGTCTCCACCAGGTGAGCAGACTCGAGCCTGCTTGCTGTCCTCTAAACTAGATGGAACTTGGCGTGGCCAGGGGTCCCACTCCAAGAATCTGGAAAATGGAAGACTAGGAGTAGACTCTTCGGGGGTACCCATCATTGGGGTGCTCTTCAAGAAGTCCTCATTGGTGGACCCTAACATGTGGAGACTCCCACGGCCCAGAAGCAGGGCTGCCCCAGAGAGGGACTGTAACAGCCAACTGTATTGCTTTGTCAAAGGAGCTGAGGTAGGTAGGAGTTGTTCTCGCAGAGGTAGTTGTGATTATAGAATCAAAACGAACAGGCCTTAGACATGGGGAGATCATATCAGTTAAAAAGTAAAATCTCAAAGGTTTCAATGGTAATATTTTTATTTGAATTCAGAAATCTCTTCCAACCACCTTTAAATGTTTTCTTGAACAATCTATGACATTCTCTTGCTATAGGGAGCTTAAAGGTCAACTTCTGCACAGCCCATTATGGAACCTCATGGGGCTGTCTGTGCATCTGGTGAGAATCCCCAGGGTTGGCCACCAGGATTGACTTTACCTGGGCACATCAACTCACCAGGAGCCTGGCGTTTTGGTAATGTGACATTTGAAACCTATTTTTTTCCTCTTTTGCCTTTTTCTGTGTCATAATTTACTATTGAATTCAGGAGCAGGAGGCCGATTCCCTTTGGGAAATGAGATGTGGTGGCAGTTTGGGTTTTTTTCAAAGGCGTGTGCAGACTGTCCTTAAAAAACCGCATGTGAACAGAAAAAGAATCTCTAAAATGCCAGAAGCCAAATCTTAGCAATGCCCCTTTGTTGAGATGTGAAGAATAATCACTCTCAGATTGTCATGTGGGCAAGACTTGAGAGGGTCTTTCCAGCAGCCTACCCCCACTCCCATGGGCTTCACTGTCCTGCTCACTTAGGTAAGGAACTTTGACTCCAGAACCTCTATAAATTTTGCGGGACTTGAAAAAGCAAACAATGATGGGGACCCTCCTTAAGGGTCACCAAGAGTCACTAAGCAGAGTCACCAAGGCACATGAGCATGAGAACACCGCTGGGCCTGGGGCTTCTCAGGAAACACACTTGACCTCCAGGTGTGTGGGTGTCACTTACATGTGGAATGTAAAGAATCAAAACAAAGGGTCAGACAAAACCAAACCAATAACGAACCCTGGAAATCTGAGTGTAGAACTGAGGCCACCAGGGGGTGAGGGAGATGGCGGCTGGGGTGGGTGGAGGACGATGGTGTAGGACTGTGGATGCCTAGGTAGTGGGTTGGTGTAGCGATGCACCCCTGCACCTCTCTCTCACATACAGTGATGTAAACCAGCGTTACTGCAATTAAAGAAAGAGAGAGACAAACTGGTGGTGAGATCAGGAAACAAAAGTTTGAAGAGCTTTAGATTTTCTGAGACGGTCAATTTGGAAAATATTGGGAACAAATACCTTGGGTCTTTCTTATTCTGTCTTCTGTGCTTAAGTGGAGGTCATTAATTTGAAGATTTGTGATCTTTATTATATTATGTAAACACACTGCTGAAAACAGCCATTCGCGAACGTGCAAATCGTTTTGTTTTCCTGCTCCATTCAACTAGTGGAGTGGGGTGAGCGCTTTGTTCCATCCTACATCTACATTACGTGGGGCTGCTCATTGCCTGAGAGAGACTAAGTTTAGAAAAATTGACTGCCTCTCAGAGCAGTGTGGATCTACAAAGGGAGGCTATTAAAGCTAGCCCGGAAGCATCATAATGATAGTGTCTTCAGAACCCTTCTGTGTGCAACATTTGATCCATTGATCCGTGTGTCATGAAAAGAAAGAACAAGAATTATTTCTGGTAATTGGATTTTCAATCAATACTGATGTGGTCTAACTTACCATAAAGTAAGACAGAGAAAAAGAAAAACAAAGGCAAGATGAAATTTTGAAGGGGAAAAAAAAAAAAGAACTGTATCTTTTTCCTGGGGTGTGAAAACAGCTACTAGGAAAAGCCAGGTCCCATGTGGGATGTAAATATTGGGGCGCTACACAAAAGGACTTCCACCGAGGACTTATCACAGTAAACCCCTCTTACTCTTAAATATCCAACCAGAGGAGAATGGTAAATGAAGGGGTCATTACACGGTGCTGTCTTGCAACTCCCAAACTTTTATTTACTTTAAAAATTTGTAGTTGCATGTAAGCAACGATAGTCCCCTGTAACCTTCACCAAGTTTCCCCCAATGGTATCATCTTGTAAAATGACAAGTGTGGTCTCAGCTCAGGATATTGACATCAGTGTCAAGGCACAAAACCTTTCCTCTCTGCAAGGAACCCCTGTGACCTTTTTATAGCCATACCCCCCTTCACCCTTGCCTTCTCCTTAATCCGGGGCAGCTACTAATTTGCTCTCCGTTTCTATAACTCTTTCACCTCAATGAAATCATACAGTATGTGGCTTTGGTAATTGGCTCTTTAACTCAACATAATTCCCTGGGGATTCATCTGAGTTGTTTTATCAATAGGGTCATGGGGCTCCTTTCTGAGAAATACCTTGTTCAGTTTCATTATTGTGCTCGTCCCAGAGTGCTACTGCACAGACTGAGTTAGTACCACCCACGGCCCACCTGGGCTGTGTGGGCAGGCTGTGTGGACAGCCTAGGACCACCATCGTCTTCGCCATCCTTCATGGAGTATCGTCGTTCAGCAGTGCACAACTAACCTGTTTCTTTTTGTTTTCCAAACTTATTCTATTTATTTTTTTAAAGATTTATTTATTTATGCATGCAAGCTGGGTACAGGCCAGAGGTGTGGGGGTTGAGAGGATTCCCCAGAGACAGAGTGGGGTGCAGAATAGGCAGATCTACTGAAGTACACTGCTGAGGGGAGCAGCGGGCGATGCAGGAGAGGTCTGCTGCGCCATGTGGGAAGCTCCCTGGCCGGGCATCAAACTCATGCTGCAGTGGCTCTAGATAGCTTCATAGTGCTGAGACTTAACCCCTTGTGCCACCAGCGAGGCCCCTTCCAAACTTGTTTTAAATATCAATAGGTTTTCATGACATATTGCTAAGTGAATAGTACAATGTAAATATGGTGCTATATTTATATAATCAATTCACTTTTTGTAAAATACTACACTTTTCACACATATAGACATATATATAGCTGGAAACATATAAGCCAGATGCCACCGGTAGTTAGCTCAGAATGGCTAGGAAAGGCCATTTTCTTGGTTTACCTGCCTGCACTTCTTGCTAGATTTTCCTGCCTGCATTGCAGCACAGGCAGTGCCCAGGGGCATACCCTGACCCAGCCTCACCTCGAGGTTATCATCAAACTTTAATCATCCAGCAGGTGTGCAGACGAGTGAATTTAGAAGCAGTAGGCACTTCCAGCCAGTGGTAGTTGTGATTCTAGAAGAATGATTACTTTCTCCATTTTGTGACTCCAATGATTCTTCAGGAAATTGAGCTGAAAGTTTAATGTCAAGTGCTTTGTGAACAGCATTTTTATTGGAACTTGAGTCTTTGATTTCTGAGATGTGAAGCAATACCGTTTTAGTCAGAGAATTTTCTCGAATGGTTAAAGACGTCAAGTTTTGTTCAAACAGGACCTTGTAGGGGGACCACATATAGGTGATCCTAACCCCCAGTAGTCCCCAAACACTGCCTCCCTGTTAGATGGCACAAAGGAAACTTAGACACCAGGGCTAAGAAGAAACATTTATTACACTGGGGCTGACTCAGCGGATTCGCATCCAAAGGCTGAGCCCATCTGTAGGAAGTCAAGGGCTTATATACACTTCAGTTTCTACAAGGTTCCGGGTGGGTTTGCATTAACAGCTGTACATGGTCAGCTATGACATGGCTGCTTACCAAGAGGTGAGTTATGTAAGGGTGAGTAAAGGGTCAGTAGTCATGGGCCCCCTCAGTCCATTCTGCCTCATGGTGGTGCATGATCTAACATGAAGCAAAATTCATACCAGGGACTAAGTCGCGCACCAGGAACTGAGCAAAAGGTTGTTACTAAGACCCCCAGGTTGCTTGTCTCGGGTCACCACATTTCATCCCCACTTCCAGGCAATCCCGTAAAGTTGAAGCAGCTCCCTGTGAGCAGTTTCACTTGTGAAACTGTATTTTGGGACAGGACCTGATAGAGCAGCTGAGAAATAATTATCAAATAATAATCAAGAATGGTGACTGAAATGATTCCTGGCGTTTATATTCTGCTTCACTACCAGTGGTTATGTTAAGTGAAACCTTGGCTTTTATATTTGATTTATCGTTTCCAAACTACTTTTTAAGAAGCTTTATTGACAACTCACATAACCACACAATTTGCCCATTGAAAGTATTCATGTCAATGATTTTCCTATATTTTCAGAGTTCTGCAGCCATTACCACTATTTAACTTTAGAATATTTTTTTCACAATGAAACTCCATACCCATTAGCAATCAGTCAATACCCATCATCAACCTTCAAGTCTTATCCCCATCTTAGGTAGCCACCAATCCACTTTCTTTCTCTGTTGATTTGCCTATTCTGTACACTGTACATAAACAAAATCCTACAATATATGGTCTTTTGTTACTGGCTTTTTTCACTTAAGCACATCATGTTTTCTGCTGCTGTAACCTGCATCAATTCTTCCTTCTTTTTACTGTTGAATAATAGCTTGAATGGATACACATTTTATTTGTCCATTCATTAGCTGATGAGCATTTGAGTTGTTTCTACTTTTGACTATTATGAATAGTGTTGCTGTAAGCCTTCACAAACAATTTGTTGTGTTTTTTTTTTGAGATGTACGTTTTAATTTCTCTTGTATGTATACAATTAGGAATGGAATTACTATGTGGTAACTATATGTTTAACATTTTGAGAAACTGCTAGACCTTTTTTCAAAGTGGTTGAATCATTTTACATTCCCATCAACAATCGATAAATGTTCCCATTTCTCCACATCCTCACCCATACTTGTTATTGGCTATCTTTTTTCATATAGCCATTGTTCTCCCATCAAGCAGTTCTAATTTCCTGCTCTGACAGATTGTCCCTCAGTTCAGTTCAATTCTGACACTAACTACCTGAGTTAGCACAGACCCCACAGTTTTCAACAGCAGCAAATAGCGTCCCCAGCGCACCCAAATGTTTGCCCAGCTGACTACAAAATTGTGATTTCTGATGATCCCACTTTGGCTTCCATAATTGGCTAGAATGACTCACAGACCTCAGGAAAGCTCTATCCTATGATTACTGTTTTACTTTAAAGGACAAAATAGAGCAACAACCAAATGGAAGTAATACATAGGGCAAAGCACGGGGCAGGCTGCAGGGTTTCTGGCCCTCTCCAACCATGCCATGCCCTCAACACAGCCATAGCTTCTACCACCTGGAAGCTCTTAGCCTCTTTGTTTTAGTGTTTTATGTTCAACTCTCATTGAGTAGGCACAACTGATTAGATCATTGGCCATAGATGATTGACACAATCTCCCTCACTTCTCCCTAGAGGACTAGGTTTTTGGTTAATAATTTTGACTCGTTAATCATCTGGTTGATTCCTCTGGCAACCAGTCTCTAGTCTGAAGATATCTGGAAGCCCACAGAATCACCTCATTAGCATAAGCTCAGGTGCGGTCAAAAGGGGCTCACTGAATATATGTGGGTGTGAGATGGTATTTCATTGTGCTTTTGATTTGTGTATTGCTAAGGATTAATGATGTTGAATGTCTTTTCATATGCTTATTATCTATTTGCATATCTTTTTTTGAAAACTGTCTATTTAGATCCTTTGCCCATTTTTATCGGGTTATTTGTCTTTTTATAATTGAGTTGTAAGAGTGCTTTATATAATCTGGGTACATGTCCCAACTCGCAAGTATTTTTTGCCATTCTGTGGCTGTCTTTTCAATTTCTGGATGGTGTTCTTTGCAGCACAGAAGTTTTAAATCTTCATGAGATCCAATCTCTTTGTTGTTTTCTTTTGTTGCCTGTGCTTCTAGTGTCATAGCTAAGAAAATATTGTCCAACCCAAAGTCACAGAGATTTACTTTTATATTTTTATCTAAAAATTTTATGGTTTTAGGTCTTACATTTAGGTCTACAATGCATTTTGATTGTGTATTTTATGTGTATTACATGAGAAAGAAGTACAACCTCATTCTTTTGCATGTGAATATAAGGTGTATAGTTGTTGTGCTATTTGGTGTACTGTTCAACAGTACAGCTTATATTATTTCTTGAAAAGTTTGTTCTTTCTCCACTGAATAGTCTTGATACCCTTGTCAAAAATCAATTGACCATTAACATAAAAGTTCATTTCTAGACTTTGAATTCTATTTCACTGATGTATAAATGTCTTGGTTAATGTAGTATGGTCCTCAGGAAAGGAGAGTGTCCCAGGTTCCCTCCTCCACCCTCCTGGGACACTCCCCTTTCCTGAGGACCACCCTCTTACAGTACCACAGTCTTGGTTAATGTAACTTGGGAGTAAAATCGGAAATCAGAAAGCGTGAGTTCGACTATGTTTTTGGTTTTTCCGAATCCCTGGCATTTTTGTATGAATTTTAAAATTGATTTGTTAGTTTCCACAACAAAACCCAGTTGAGATTTTGCTAGGGATTATCTTGAATCCATAGATAAATCTGGAGACTCTTGCCACTTGACCAATACCTGCCCTTCCCATCGATGACCATTTCATGACTGTCCAGCTCGTTAGATAATTTCTTTCAATAATGTTCTACAGTTTCTAGTGTATAGGTTTTGCACTTCTTTTTATTAAATTTATCTCTAAAAATTCTCTTTTTCATTTCAATGAATTAAAAAATTGTTTTCGGTTTGTTTGTTGCTAGTATGTAGAAATACAATAGTTTTTTTTTTTCTTATATGGACCTCCTGTCTTTCAGTCTCTTTGAACTTGTTCATTAGTTCTAATAGTTTTTTAGTGTATTCCTTCGGATTGCAGAGAACCTTTGTATACATTATTTCACTTCATCACTAGAAGAAGACTGTGACCTATTTTACAGATGAGGGTTCTGAGGCTTTCAGTGACAAATATCAATAACTTGCCCAAGATTCCACTGCTAATAAGTGGCAGAGTCTGGACTAATGCTCAGGGCAGAGTCAGAAAACCAGGCAGACTCACCAGAGTCAATTTTCTTTCTTACTTATTTACTCTTTCAAAATGCAAAAGAAGAGAATATCACCTAGATGGAAAAAAGGGATTGGGAAAAATGACATTAAGAGATAATAAATTTCAACAAATTTTTGCGATGGAAAATAGGGCAGTTACTGACTTAGTGGAATGAAAGGAGCCTTAGCTTGAATGTTGACAGCAGAACTTAAGAGATTAACATATTTATAAGACTGTTTATACATATAAGAAATGAGAAGATCTCCCCCAATCCTGAAAATGCCTCAGGACTTGGAGAGTACAAAGCCTTACAGAAAATAGGGATGGGCTGCTTAAAGTCTTCCACTCCTCTAATTTCTCCTGCCTCTCTCCGTGTGGGAAGACATAGGAGATTTATACTTTGGTAAAGCTGGCGGGGGGGGGGCACCTGATAAAGGGGGGGTAGCCGGGGACAGTGGGGAAAGCAGATTAAATGGCCACACTCGTGTCCTCAAATGCTGGTTGCTCAACCTGCACTGCTCCCCTGCCCTCTCCAGGAGGGAGAACAGAGAAAAGCTCCCACTAGACAGATGATCATTGACATTTGAGGTTCCCGCACACTGGCTGCTCTGGGAAGAGGCCTACAGCTCAAGTCCTTCCACACATGTACAATTTCCAGTCAACACTTTGGTATCTGAATTTTTAATATGAACCAATAATTGAGGGAAGCTTCCATATCAAAGAGAGATAAAATAAGTAGTGAAAAAAGAGTTCAAAGGAAACATGATGGAGGAGGTAGAAAACAAAAGCAAAAATGAAAATAAAACCTCCTAGTATCTTTAGGAATGTGAAAAACCTCTTAGAAGTTAAAGCTAGGATATGACAAATAGAACATGAATATGAAAATGACTTCAATAGCTGGACTGGAAGATAAAGTTCAGGAAAGACTCCATAGGAATTGGAATTGGAACCAAAGAAGGTCACAGCAAGTAGAAAAAGAGATTTCAAGATGCAATCCAGGGGTCCCAGCATTTGATGAAGAGAAGCTATAAAACCAGAGCACAGACAAGCTGGTGAAGAGGAAATTATAAAGCCATGATATTAAAAAAATCTTCCATGACCAAAGGTCAGAAGCCTTTAAATTGAAAGGGGATGCAGAGTGCCCACAATAATGAATTTCTAAAATAGTGCCACATCACCACTGGGGATCATCAGGAGTGAAGAGAAAAGTTCTAAAAGCTTCCAAGTGTGGAGGGGTGTGTGTGTGTGTGTGTGTGTGTGTGTATGAGAGAGAGATAGATAAAGGATACGAAATCAGAATAGCACTGAACTTCTTAATAGCAAAACTGAAAGATGGAAGATAATGATACAATGCCTTCAATATTCTGAGGAACAATGACTTTCAACCACAATTCTACCTTCAGGCAAACTATTAATCAAGAGTAAGGGCAGGAGAAAGACATTTTCAGAAAACCAAAGGCTCAAATATTTTACCTCTTGTGTTCTTTCCTTCCGAGGATGTGTTTCAGCAGCAGAAGGGAATTAATCAAGAGAGAGGAAGATGGCATGGCACCCAGATAACAGATGCGTCGACACAAGGGGGTGAGCAAGGGCCACCTCGGGGTAATAGGTGGCCTCCAGGCTGGTGCAGGGGTTGGGGCTTTCGGGGAGGAATTTGCCAGCACGAGGGGAAAAAAGGAAACTTTGTGTTTGAGTATCTATAAATAATGTCATTGATTTTGGGTTATTTGGTGGGGGAGGGGAAAGTAACCATTTGAACATAGAAAATCTGGCAAATAAAGAACTGAGAAATTGTTAATTCCAGGGGAACAAAGGATTGTAGAAGAAAGGAGGTGTGAGTGTAGTGAACTTTTTGACTCAATAGGCATTCATATTTCATAGTCATAGGAACATCAACACGGTGTACTGCCTTAATCAAAATTAATTCGGGAGAGGTAAGTAGGGTCATGTAACTAGGAGGGGACATGTGGCGAAGGGGGGTGGAAGATGGAGCAGGAGTGCCAAAGCCTCAGCTCACGCAGTAGATCAATAGACATGTCTACAGCTGACGAATCAGGATTTAGCAGTGTAAGCATATTACTTAGAAATAGGGCTATGGTGATGGCTCCACGGGTGAACAGGTGGTGGGTAACTTATGGGGAACACACAATAATGTAAAAGATATGAATAACAAAAATAAATAAAATTATTGAAAAAAAAAGAAATGAAGATGTTAAAAGCAAGGGAAAAGGCTGGGTAATTTGAGGGCTTGCTCTGCGAGGGGCTTGGGAGATGATGTAGGGCAGGGCAGTGATGCTTTTTATTATTAGACTTCTGGTACCACTTTGCTTTTTAGACCATGTACCTGTATTATATATTTACACTGAATTGGGAAGGAGGGAGGGAGGGAGGGGGGAGAGAGAGAGAGAGAGAATTGATTCTAGGCCCCTTATCTTTCCATTGCATCACAAGACAGTTCCTTCTTTGCTCTGCAGCTTTCCAGACTTCCCCACACCTCAGGACTGAGCCTTGGGCACTGCTAGGGTAGCATTTTCTTCCCATCTCTACAGTGGCTTCCTGAAGCTGAGCCTGGCTTCTGAGAAGGTGGCCTGTGGCTCTCCTGAAAAATGAAAATGCAAGCCTGACCCTTAGGGCTTCTGAACAAGGCCCATAACACCCCCTAGGCGGTATTTTTAAATAAAGCACAGCTAGACATTTCTGTAGGTTTCAAGAAAAAGCTAAACCAGAGCCTCCCTAGGACTGCCACGAGCCTCCACTTTCCAACCATCACCATCTTCCCACAAAGCATATGAACCCAATAGTAAGGAAAGACACTCTCTTCCAATCCCAGATAAAGAACAATTATATAATCATAAATAAATGTCCATTGACTAAGTTCTCCTGGGATGGAATCAGGAAGCATCTTTGTATCTGTATTTCACTGACCTTGTAAAATTTCCTTCAGAGAGGAAAGTTCTTTATCTGGAGAAAAATTTGGGATGCCCCACTGATTTGCCACAAATGTTTGACTGATAAAAAGTCCTAGTGTCCCTTTAAGTGACCAACAGTCTCAATGCACAAATGAGAATATCCAGTCCCATGTAATAATAAAAATTCTAACTTCAGTAAAAATTGTAGCTACTCCCTCTTTCCTCCTAGGAGAGCCCTGCTGCTCCCAGAGCCTGCAGTGGATGGGGGTGTGGATGGGGGTTTAGAGGAGAAGGAGTAGAGTCGGCAGTTTGAAACCCTCTCCTCTCCACCCCTGCCCCTGGCTGGACGGTGGTGTCTCTCAATCCCTGGCCTGGCTGCGGAGCTGGCATCCAGGGCCACTGGGGGTGCCGGGCCCCCTGAGATGCTGTTTGACCATAATTGCCCTGTTCCTGTCCAGCAAACCAGGCCATCAAGCAGTCTCATCAAGTTATAACACTTCTGCCTCTTTTGCTCTCCTTTTCTCCCTTCTTTGCCTTCTCCCCTTTTTTTGAGTCCCGTATATCTTCGAGGTTCACCCATAGTCAATGATGATCACCCTCTGAGTTGGGGGAGGGGAGCAAGGAGGGTGTCTGCGGGAGGAGGTCGGTCTGAATTCTGCAGGCATTACTGAGCACCCCCCTGGGGGAGACATCACAGAACCTTTGTGCAGAATGCACAAAAGGAGACCTGGGATTAAGGAGACCATATATGAAAACCATGCAGGATGCGTGTGACCCCACAGAGTCCTCTCTCCGACACCTCGCCCCAGTTCTTGGTGTCTGAACCTTCTGCACACTGGGGAGCAGGACTAACTCATGGTCCTCCTGCTGCTGCTGCCCTCAGCTCAGGGGTTCTGAGTGTAGGTCCCCTGGCTCTCCTGCTTCCCCTCACGGCCCCCATGTGATCCGGGTCTGTGATCCAGGGTCTGGGATTCTGAATCCAGTCCACGGGGGTTCCCCTTTGAAGCTGGTCAGCTGCCTTGCTTTGGAAACACAGGTTGCCTTTGATGCCATCTCTTTTTGCTCCCAATTGCATTTACCTGCAACTCAACATGGCCCTCCAAAAAGCCCTGAAAAGCTGGGAGCACTTGCCCTCTGACCAGCAGCCATGAGGCATCTTCCTCATCACCCCTGACTATTGGGGGCACCGGGAGAGTGGTATTTATCCTGCGATTAAGCAAGAGCAGTGGTGACTCCAGCCCATAAAATTGTACTCACTGGTAGTGGCTTCATGAAGAAAGGGGTCATTGCTCTTTATTCGATGTGAGCAATAATGAAGTTAGTAATAAGAGCATCCACTCTAGCCCGCTCTCCTTGGCAGCCAGATGGGAAACTAGGAAGATAGATAGAATGAGATAATGGTTGTAAAAGTACTTGTAAGCTGCAAATCAGTACATACATCAAGGGTTATTGTAGCAAAGGGTATTCTCTACTTTTTCTTGTTTACCTCTTCTCTCTTGGCTTGGGAGAAACAAATTTCTGTTCAATAATGGTGTGAATGATCTAAAAGCTTTCCAGATGCAACATGCCTCTCACTAAGGAGCTGGCAGGGTAGGAAATGAAGGCAAAACATAGCACGTATTAAACACTCAGTAATATTGTTTGTTGAATGAATAGAGAAAAGCCTGAAGGAGCTTCTTGTGAGGTACATATGGAAGCTTGAAAGTCCTAAAATCCCAGCCCTTGCCAGCCAATACTCCCCGAACAAACCCTGCCTAGGTGTAAGATGTCAGGAGGCAGTCTCCCGTTCAATGGCCTGGTGCCAGGCCTCTTAGGGTACCCCAACCTGAGCTATGGATGGTTGCCCCCCGCTGATTTGGCAAAAAAACACTTCTAACTATGAGTAAATTAATCAAAACACTTGCTTGAAATTCTAATTTAAATTAAAAATAGAACAAAAAAGAAAATTCCCAGTAGCTTGTTTGTTTTAGCAGAGGCCACGTTTGCTTGCTTAGGTGCCTACTCCCCCAGCTCCCCTTTCCTGTGCTTATGGGCAGGAACTTAGTTTCTCAGATAAGAGATTTCAATTTACCTCCCAAAATTTCATCCAAAGAGTTAGTGTTAGACGCAAACACTCCCTAAAAGAAAAGTTGAAATTCTGAAGGTGGATTACCTCATTATTATCACTACTAGTCGGCATTTAGTGAGTTCATCCACATGCATCACAGGAACTATTGCCCAAAATGTGGCCACTTTTTATTTTAAACTTTTATCACTGTTTTTCACTGCTATTTTCAAGATAGGGAAACTTCGGGGAGAGTGTGGAGAAAAAAGAGTCCTGTGCACTTGTTGATGGGAATGTAAATTGGTACAGTCACTATGGAAAACAGGATGGCAGTTCCTCAAAAAATTAGAAATAGAATGACCATGTAATTTAGCAATTTCACTCCTAAGCATCTATCTGACAAATAAAAACATGAATTTGAAAAGATATATGCGCCCCCATGTGCATTGTGGCTTTGCAACATTATTCACAATAGTGAAGAAACGACCTAAGTGCCAGTTGATTGGATAAAGGAAATATGGTGTATATACTCAGTGGAATACTACTCAGCTATAAAAATGACAGCTTGCCATTTGCAACAACAAAGATGGACCTTACAGGTACTTAAACTAAGTGAAATAAGTCATTAAGAGAAAGACGGGGCCTCCCTGGTGGCACAGCGGTTAAGCGCTGCACTGTGGAGCTGTCGGCAGCAGCGACGCGAGTTCGACGCCTGGCTGGGGAGATTCCCGCATGGCGCGGCAGACCTGTCCTGCCTCGCCCGCTGCTCCCCTCAGTAGTGTATTTCAGCCCATCTGCCTGTTCTGCTCCCCACTCTGTCTCTGGTGAATCGTCTCGCCGCCCCCTGACTCTGGCCTGTACCACAGCTTGTATGCATAAATAAATCTTTAAAAAAAGAGAGAGAAAGATAAAGACTATGCCTTCACTTGTAGGCAATATAAAGAAAAGCAAATTAACAAACAAAACAGAACAAAAAATTAAACTCTTAGATCCTATCAACAAAATCATGGTTGGCAGAGGGGAAAGCATGGAGAGTGGGAGGAGTGGGTAGAGGCATAGATTGGATTGTGGTCGATGGAAATTAGACCTTTGGTGGTTGTATGGTGTGGTACATACATTTGTTGAGGTGTGAAGCTGTGCTCCTGAACCCTGTTGTAAATTGACAGCTTAGGAAAGAACAAAAATATTTACATTAAGAAGAAAGATGAGCTTGGAGAGGTTAATCATCTCACCTAAGATCCCGCAGTCTGTGAGTGACAGAGCCCAGAATGAACTTGGGGCCCCCTGAGGGCCCGGGGTTGACCTTCTGTTCTTAGCATTCACTGCACTTTCCCTGGAACATTGTATTCAGCTCTGAGCTACATATTTGCAGGTGGTTTTAGACAGATGGCGCTCCTAGAAGATGGTGAGGGAGAACGTGCTGAGTAACTGTAAAGGCATCTCGGGATGTTTAACCTGGAGCAGGCGTCTCAGCTGTGCCGTCTTTGACACGAGGGGCTAGGTTATTCTAGTTGTGGGGTCGGTCTGTGCACTGCAGCATGTTAGGCTGCACCCCTAACCTCTGCCCATTGACTGTCAGCATCATACTCTCTTTGGTTGTGGCGAACAAATTATCTCAGCCACTGCTCAGTGTCTCCTGGGTGCAAAACTCCAGCCTTCCTTCATCTGAGAATTGCTGCCTTAGAGAAATGAAGACTCAGGAGAACATACTTTCATTAATATTGAAAAGCTGGGTCAATGTATGTGACCTTGACAAGGACCCCAAAAGTCACTTAGGCTCTGCAGAGCTGGTTCTCTGAAATGTTGGTATTTGGGGTTGGCTAGAAGCAAGAGGGAAGGAGGGATGGGGGACCTCCCTAGCGGAAGGAGGAAGGCACAGTAAGTCAGCAGCCATGGCAGGATTTGTGGGGTTCAATTTGTTGAATGTTTTATGTAGAGTTATGTGATCAGACAATGAAGAGATTGAAGTTTTAGTCTCTCCTTTGTAGTTGGACTCAGGTAAGTCTGTTTTCTTTTTCATTGTTTTTATTCAACACACATTTTCTTAGCATGTACCATGTGTGTCATTATGTTGAATGGGATTATTTCTTCCCACCTCCAGGGCTTGGCCTACAGTAGGTGCTAAATAAGTGCTTGTTGAACTTGATCTTGAATTGATTAAGGGGGGAAATTGCCTGTGAAAGTAAGGTCTTGCTGGAAATGGGTTAGTTACAGCTTTCAGTCCTGCTGAGGTGTTCTTCAGCAGGGGTACACTGCTTTCTGGTGACACAGGATGGCCTGTTCCTATGTGTACATAGAGATCTATGATGAAAGTGCCGTATTTTTTGTTTTGTTTTTGTTAATGAACTCCTTTACCTCGCTAAATGTCTTACTTTCCTTTGACAGTATTTCTGGGTTTGGCCGAATTTAGTGGAAACAGAAGGAAGTTTTGTCCAATAGGGGGGCCGGCAGGGACAGAGCAAGCACAATACAGTGTCAGGCTTTCTCTGAGGTTGGGAGAATGACAGACACATAGTGTGAGCTCAGTAACGAGATGGCTGGAGGACAAAACCAGAAGGTAGAATCAAAAGCCCATGTTAGCAGGACTAAGCAAGGAAGCAATCGGGGACATTTCTATACAGATTGCCTGTTTATAAAAAAAAATATATTAAGCATATTTTTCTGGTTATAAGATTTATGCATTGATCATTGTGGATAAAAAAGAATAGTAGGAAAAGCATAAAGAAGAAAATAGTGATTACCTCTTATTTCATCACTCCTGCAAAAACAACTGTTAAAGTACTAGGACATTTCTGTGCAACCTTTTTGGGCCATGTCTGACTTCACATTGTGTTGTGAGCTCATCTCCATGTCATTAAAAGTTAAACATTATTTCAAGTGACTGCAAAATATTTTACTTGGTATTAGCCTTGTGCTTGTTTTCTAATTTTTCTCAGTTATCAATATAACCATTTTGAAAAAAATGGTATCTAGAGAAAGGCCAACATGAAGTCAGGGAGATGCTGAGTCTAAATAGGGTGCACCCCTACGATTTGAGGCCAGGAGGGAGATGAATGACATCATCTAGCTGCAGAAAACACCCCATCCTCAGAGCTGTTCTAAGAGCACAGCTGCTGAGGCTGTCTCCCCTCTACGAGGCATGCACACAGAGGGCAGTGTGTGAGTTTGCTGTACATAGGCTCCCGTATGTGTGCAACATGAGGTCTCGCTCCTAAGCTGCTACGATGGACATTGGTTAAATCTCTGACATCGGGTGTGCAGCCTGCTCACCTGGTCAGAGTAGAGTTGAAGGCAGCTTGTTGATGCGTCCTAGCGGGTGCGGGAAAAGGATGCCCTCATTAGCTGGTAGGACTGCCCATGTCCCCTGAGTGCATCTCTCTCTGTAGTTTATAGCTATAGAGTCTAATAAAGCACCTGTTTGGTTCTTGTCCCTAATTCCTGGAACCCCTAAAAATCTTGAATTTTCTGACAGGAGTGTCTTTTATTATGAACCTCCAGCCCCTTTTGATCAAAGGGGACTTTATGGTGATGAGCTCATTGTTGGGGAGGGGAGCTAGAGAACAACCAGGATGAACCCACTAGGTGATTATTTGAACACCCAATCCTACCCCATGGCTTCCTGGGAGAGGGGCTGCAGATTGAGTTCAGCCAATGGGCCAGTGATTTAATCAGCCCTGCTTACATGATGACACTTTACTATAATGCTGAAACAATGAAGCTAGAAGAGCTTCCAGGCTGGTGAACACTTTGCACTGGGTGGGTGGCACCCTGAGATGTCCTCAGAGAGAAGGCGGGGGCTCTGTGGATGCCACCCCCACCCCCATATTTTGCTTTATGTATCTCTTCCATTTGGTTGTTTCTGAGTTGTATCCTTTATAATAAAACTGTAATTGTAAGTATGTTGCTGGAACCAAGCTGCCTTAGCAGTGGGAGCCAGCAGGAGCGGTGGTGCCTCTTAACCCACTGCTCCAAGTCAATTGTGGCAGTTGCTACTGCCCAGTAACTGCTGTTTTGAAAGGGCCAATCAGGTGAGAGGAGGTGATGGGTAGGTCCCGTCAGCTCCAGGATTGAAACATGGTCGAATCAGACTTGTGGATGGTACTCTGAGAGAGGATATAAGTGAGGATCAGAGGGACCCGAGGGGGGAAAAGAAGGGGAAAAAAGAAGGAAAGAGAAAGAGAGGAAGCCAGCTCCAGAGAGAGAAGAAAGCCCCCGAAGAGAAGAACAGGAGAAGACGACGACGACACCAGCCCCCAGGAGAAAAAAGATGACGGTTCCAAACTCCAAAGAGAGAAGAAAGAAGTCCATTTCTGGCCTCTGAGGAAGAAAGAAGAAAAGAAGCATCCAGCAGCCGCCCTCCGAGCAGGAAGAGAAGCTGAAGGACTCTGCAGAGACTGGGCCTCCGGTCCTGTCTCTGACTTAGCCTGAAAGGAGCTCCAGAGGCCCTGGGCCTGGTGTCTCAGAGACCTGTTTGTTGGTCTAAGCCAACACCTCACAAAGAGCTACCATCACCGATGCATTCTGGATGAGGTAGCCACCACTTGAGGATGCAGTAAGCTCTCTGTTTCCCCCCGTTTGTAAAATAAACCCCATGTTTGTTGTTCCTGTAGCCTGAGGACCCTTGCAACTGTGTGTGTGGGTGAGAACCCACAGACAGAGTGACCTGTCCTCTCATCAGGCACTGTCCTTTGTTGTTTTTGGCCTTTTGGGGCTTTTTGGTGGCTCTTGCCTCAGGGCCTGGGCAGTTGTGCCCTGTGCGCCCCGCTTGCAAGTATAGTACTTTCCGGTGAATTATCAAAACTGAAGGAGGGGTTCAGTTTTTTGGGAATCCTCAAATTTATAGCCCTTTGGTCAGAGGAGTGGGTGGACGCCAAGACTTGCAGCTAATGTCTGAAGAGGGGGCAGTCTTGTGACACTGGGCTTTTACCTGCAGAGTCAGCACCAATTCCAGGTTGTTAATGTCAGCCATGAATTGAGTGGTAGAACTCCCAGCTGGTCTGGCAACTTGGTGGTGATGGCGTTAAGATCATCCTGCTTCCTTTGCCCTCATTCCGTTCTTTCCAACCAAACTTTTGATAGTAATCTGGTTTCCCAAAGAGACTTTTTCATGGTGGGAAGACTGAGCTGGCTAGTCAACGCGTGCTTGGCCATACTGTTTCTTAGTGTAGAATACGGGAGCTGGGACAGTGGTCTCCCAGTCCCTGGGGAACTTTGCTGGAGTGTTGAGCTGCACCATCAGGTAGGGTGACGACTTGGCCTGGGGCTTTCCACGTCTTACAACTGGAAGTCCTCTGTCTTGGAACCTCCTCTACTCTGGGAAAACTGGAACTCCTTTCACCCTAGCACCAAGACAAGGATCTCCTGACTGTCAAAGTTGAGCCCCAGAGCCCCGGTACTGGGGACAAGCTCCAGCCCCTCGCATACCTGCTCCCTCCTTCCACACCAGAAGCCACAGCCTGCTGGGCCCTGGGTGAGGCTCGCCCTCTTAACTGAAGCACATCTGATCTAGAAACATCTAGAAAGCACATCGAAAGCCTCATGGCTGGCATTATGACTTTGTATATAGGGAAGACATTGCTAAAAACAGACAAGCCCAGTGAGGAAACATGAGTCTTGTCAGTGTTGAAGCCCTGGCCTCGGCTGTGGCTCTCAGAGGTAACCCCTAGAGCAGTGGTTGTCAATGTTCAATGAGCAGGACAGAATGGCGAGTTGTTGAAAATGCAGATTCCTGGGTGCTAATTCCCTGTATTCTGATTTAGCATTTCCAGGGTGTAGGGTAAGTGAGAACTGTCAGGTTTTTCCGCCCTCCCCCCAATGATGGACCTCTGCAGGCCTACCGGTACGCCTGATGGCGGGCACCTGGAGTGGGGTGTGGGCCTGCATGAATGGGCACACCTGAGCCAGAGGCTTACAAGCAGAGGAAGGAGCGGCAGCAGCAGAGCAGTAGAGCAGTGAATAGAAGAAGCAGCAGAGAACAGAGCGTGGAGCAGAGGACCTTTTGAGGTACAGCAGAGAGGCCATGGGATGCCACCAGAGAGCCCGAGAAAGTGAAGATTTGCCGAGGGCTGGGAGGCCTGCCAGCCTCCCGGCTCCCCAGCTCCATTGCCTGCCCTGTACTTGGTTGCCTCTTTACAAGAAACCAATGAAAGGGGGCCTCCCTGGTGGCGCAGCGGTTGAGCGCTGCGCTGTGGAGCTGTCGGCAGTGTGCGATGCGAGTTCGACGCCCAGCGAGTTCGACGCCCAGCGGGGGAGAATCCCACGTGGTGCGGCAGACCTCTCCTGCCTCGCCCGCTGCTCCCCTCAGCAGTGTATTTCTGATCTGTCTGTTCTGCTCCCCGCTCTGTCTCTGGTGAACCCTCTCGCTGCCCCATGCCTCTGGCCTGTACCCCGGCTTGTATGTATAAATAAATAAATCTTAAAAAAAAAAAAAAAAAACAGTGGAAAGCCACCAAGGGCTCCAGAACTCCTTTCCTTTAGACCCACCTGCCATCTCCTTAGAGAACCTGCTCCCGATGTCTTCTTGCCACTACACAGGGGTAAAGATAAGGACTCTGCCTTTTTGATAAGATGCACCACTAATGGTGGCAGTCTGTGGCCCCCAGTTGAGAATCATGATCTTAAGCAAGTGAGAAAATGAGATGCTTCCAGAGACTGGCAGTCTCGCATATATGATTTTTTACAACCTAATCAATTTCATTTAATCTAATTAAACTCATAATCTAATTTAAAGGCATTAAGCTTCAGAGTGTGCTTTAATTTCTGTGCCTTCACAATTTTTCACATAAAGAAATGTATGAGTCAGATAGCCTTCTTTATCAGATTGCTCGTTCCACGTTTCTTTTTTTGAGAAAATGATGGCTGAGTTCATAGACGATACGAGAAGGCTCTGGGGGCTGTGTCTATGCTGCAGTGTTTTCTGCCAAACATCCCAAATCTCAGGAACTGGAAGAATCTTACTGGGACCACCTTTCTGGGTCTCTCCCCCACCCCTTCCCACTCAGGGCATGCAAACAATCAGCAGATCAGCTGCCAAGCAAAATGCAGGCGCTTTGGGGAACTATCCTTGTTAATGTTACAAAGCTTACTCGAGATGGACTCTGCATTTAGACCAACTTTACAGGGCACCAGCTGCCTCTGATTCCTTCTCCCTAGGAAGGAGCCATAGGATACAGGTGAGAGCAGAATCATCACGAGTCCAAATGACGTTGTTGGGATTTCATGCATGAAGAGCTTTTGTTTTCCTCTTCAAATCTCCTTGAATACTTCCTAGATGCTTCAGACATGTCCCTCTGCTCCACCAGCTCCCTGAAGCAGGCGTCAAGCAGTTTGCCAGGGCAGCCTATTATCAGAGCAAAACAAACACCTTCTGCCTCTAGCCTGGTTGTTTCAGCACGTTGCGGAAGTTTATGAGATTGATCGGGCTTCAGAGAGACCCATTTGGCTGCCTTTGCTCACCTACTTAGCCTGTACTGTAGAAATCAGGTGACTTGTTTTCTCCCAAGGGACTTTAAGGTTTCTAATTGGCTACCATCCTGGAGTCTGGGGCAGGGGCGGCTGGGGGTAGTTTTCTCCATTTTGTAAAAGATTTGATATTGTGACTTACAAGACGTGTGTTTGCGTGTGTGTGTGCGTGTGTGTGTGTGTGTATTTTGGTTATCTGATAAACCAAAAAATATGTTTCTCATAATATTTGGTCTTTATTCATAGTTCCTGGCTCATACCCCCCTACAAAGTCTTGGAATTTCTTCAAGTGTTATGAATGATAAAGGTGTCTTTTGCTATATTAATGCAGATAACTTTTGGTATCTGAGATTGGGAGCTGGTTGTCAGGGAAACTGACAGGCATAGAGGATGGGACTTCAAGTTTCACCACTCCAGCCTCCAGAGAGGGGAGAGGGTCTGGAAGTTGAGCTTAGTTGGCAATGGCCAGTAAGTAATCAGTCATGTCTGTGTAATGAAGATGCCATAAAAGCTCAAAAAGGAGGGGCTTCTGAGAGTTTCTGGTTAGTGAATACGTGAAGATTTGGGAAAGGGCGTGAAAATTCTGTCCTTTCCCCTGCTTTGCCCTCTTCATCTCTTCCACCCAGCTGTCAATTTGTTTCCTTTGCAATAAATTGGTGACCTAGTGAGTAAATAGGTTTCCTTAGTTCTGTGATCGACTCTAGCAAAATAAGCGAACCTGAAGTGGGAGTCCTTCAAGCCTTATAGCCAGTTGGTTAGAAGCACAAAGAATAATCGGGGTTTGAGATGAGTGCCTAAAGTCTGAGGAAGGGGGTCTTGGGGCCTCTGACCTACAGCCATGTTGGTCAGAAGTGTGGTCTTGCCTGGAATGGGACGTGCAGTAGAGGACGGTCCTCGGGGACTGAGCCCCCGCCCTGTGCGACCTGACACTACCTCTGGGGAGATGGTGTCAGTGTTGAGTTGATTTCTTGGATGCCCTGCTGGGCTCTGAGAATTGCTTGTTGATGTGGGGAACATCACCCGCACCCTACTGGGAATTGGTCTACTCGGCCTCCAACAACAGATGACAATGCAGCACTCTTGCCCTGAAGGCAGAGCATAGCCCTGGCTTCCATCGCCAGCTGGGGACAAACCAGGAGTACTTTTCCTGTGGAACAGATACTTGAGAAACGCCCACTCCACACAAACGACGGGGGTGGAGTGGGGGGATGGGGGGGTGGGGTCACCTACAGAATGAGTTTGTATCACATAGAGGGGTCTGGTCCTCAAGAATCCCTTACTCTCTTTGCTTCCTCCTCTCCTTGGAGAGGAATAAAGAGTTTTCATTTACCATCTTCATCCCTGGCCATGTTAGCATTTCTTCAAGATCTCTCAAGCTCTCTGTGTCCTTCTTCTGGGTGCCACTTTCACACCCTCTCCCTGGCAGAGTGAGGGGGGCACCTATTCAGTGTGTTCTTTCTGCAGCAGAAATATAACAACGATACCTGAAAGAATCCATTGGCTGTAGATGGTGCCTAGCTTTTGGCTTTTGGGGTTTGATGGTGCTTCAGGCCTTAGTTTAGGGAATCAGCAGCCCATTTCATCATTCAGGGAATGGGTCTGCTTAGCCTGCCAGCGAGCTGCTGTTCCATCTGGTCATCTGACTGCTCTCAGGATCTTGATTTCTCAGGTGCCCCAAACAGAGTCAAGACAATAAGAAACTTAAGGAAGAATTGGGAGTAAAGATTACTGGATGACCCAAGAGAAGAGATAAAATACCAAAACTGGAAAAATTACAAGAAAAAACAAGAGATAAGATGAGAAACCCAAGTGAGGATACATGGTGGGTAAAAGAATTTCACATTAAGTTTTACTTCTCATACTCTTAAGTGTAGGAAACCTATTGCACAGGCAGTCCTTGCTTTGCTTGATTCTAACATGCACCAATTTCAGTTCACACAGTGTAGTTAAATAACACCTGCCCTTCAACAACATGCTTCTACTTCCAGTTACCACAGTAATAGATTAACTGTGAGCAATCGTTTCTAGGAGCTCTTCACAGCCAACTTCTAAGAACAGAAACATATAATGGCCAATAACCCACCAGGCGTGTCTTTCAAAGCCTGTGGGTGATGAGGTCATTCGGTTCTTTGGTTCACACAAAGACAGCAAAGGGGGAGCCACACTGCCTCCTTGTGATAAATCCATGTGCCATGTTAGGAAACAGATAATCAAAAGAGGGAAATGTACAACAAAGATGAATGTGCAGCCAAGAAGCAAAAGTGTTAACACTGGAAAGATGAGAGGATTTGAAAAGGACAGTAACAAAGTAGGGTTAGAAAGACAGACCTGACCGGCCTGGTGGCCTAGGGGTTAAGTCTCAGCCCTATCACTGCTAAGGCCTGAGTTCAATATCCTGCCTTCAGCTGACCAACATGGCGCAGCAGACCTCTCCTGTCTTGCCTGCTGTTCCCCTTAGCAGTGTATTTCAGTGGATCTGCCTGTTCTGCTCCCCACTCTGTCTCTGGAGAATCCTCTCACTCCTCCTTCCCCGCACCCACCACTTACACCGATCTTCCACGAATCAATCAATCAATCAATCAATCAATAAAAGAGAGACATATACCTTCATGGTCTATGACATAAACTATACGGAAAAAAATCGACTGACTATAAAGAACAAGGAAGTGACATCAGCAAAAAACTTAACATTAAAGGAACTCTCAGCGGTATTTCATGACCTTGAAAGCATGAAGTGTAAACTATTGGAAGATGATCAAAACTTAGAGAGGAGTATGACACTTTGCCGAGGTGTAGAAAAGATGCTCAGTGTAGTAAGTTATATGACAAGTCGACAGCCACTATCAAACTCCTCTTCATAAGTTTTACAAAGAAATGAAACACCTTGTCATGTTTTAAATTACAGTGTGCTAAATATTATATTTATAACCAACAGCAAAAGAGCTTTTAATGTTTGCACAAAGTTTTTTAAAGAATTGCTAAACAATCATCATTTTCCCATTCATTATTAAGATCATTCGTGTTTTTTTTTCTGACCCATTTACCCTGCAAAGAGGCATTGCCCTTATGTGGCTGGGTCAGAGGTTGTGTGGGCATAGAGGAGGCAAGGCTAAGCACACGTACAACGTTTTGTGGATTATAAGGAACATGAGCCCACTTGTTGCAAACAACAAAGTCTTTGTGTGTGTGCGCGCGCGCGCGCGCGCGTGTGTGTGTGTGTGTGTGTGTGTGTGTGTGTGTGAGAGAGAGAGAGAGAGAGAGAGAGAGAGAGAGAGAGAGAGAGAGAGCAATTGAAAAGCTGGCTAGTGTCCATCAAGTGCTGAATGAAGTCACCTTGAATTCCTTAATTCTCTCTCCAAGATTTTCTGCTCATTTCTGGTGCGCAGATGGGGGCAGAGTCCAGCTGGAGTAGGGTCTGACCCCCCCCTTGACCTCCCTTGCATCTCCTCTGCCTTGGACTCTGCTTTCTTATGTGCTGCTTCAGTCGCTGTTCATTGACAGACTCTCCCCCTTCTTTCGTTTCCACGGCATGGAAGTCACTCACACTAGGCTCTTGAATTCAACAAACTTTATTGAGTGTTTATTGACGAAGGCCCAAGGCAGTGAGCAGCTCTGCGCCGTTCTGCTCTTCCTCTCTCTGTTTCTCCTCCCTGCCCCCTGCCTTCTGGGAGCTGTCCATTCCCTGCCCTGGGAGACTTAGAGCAGCCTCCCCTCTGACTCTCAGGTGTGGGATGGGATGGGATTCTCCTGACTTTTATCTGCTTCAAGAATTTAAGTATCTTTCCTAGGAAAGCCAGTTACTTTCTTAAATGCAATTCTGGTATCACCTGGTTAGTAAAGTTATGTGTGTATATATGTCCCTCTACATGCATAGAGAGAGTATATACAAGAAAAAATTCTATACATGAAAATATAAATCTTAGTGGATATCTCTGGGTGGTGAGGATTACAGATGACTGTTACGTGCTTCCTTTTGCTTTTCCACAATAAGTGTGTTTTTAAAAGTGTGCACAATGTACAGATATTAAATTTTAATAAGAAAAAAATGATTAAGACAGGCTGGGAGCCAGCTCTAACGAAGGTGGGGCGGTGAGGGGGTCTGGGGGAGGCTGCGTCTGGCAGGGGCGCAGCAAGAGGCAAGCTCAGGGTCACAGAGGAGGGGCTGGGGAGGGTGGGAGTAGGGGTTGGGGGAGGAGACAATGGAACAGAAATGGGAAAAAGAATCAGCTCACCACTTTTAGGTGACATAATTTGGCTCCATTGTCTTCCTGCATTAGGAGGTTGACTAACAATTACAATGATAATTCTACCAATTTTAGGTTCTTCTGCTCTCTGTAGTTTCATTATCCTCCAATGCATTGTGCTTGTTCCTCACATCCTGCTACTACATCCTGCTACTAGATGCATCCTTAATTTTAGCTGTATTTTACACTTGGCTCTGACACAGCACCGTTTTCAAATTGCCAGCACACGTTAAAATGGGAACTTCAGCGCTCCACCCCTCCGCAACCCATTCAATACTGGAGTAGTTTAAAGCAGGAGCAATTATCTGGGACCAAAAAGATGAGCGTGTGTTCTCAAGGACACAATACTCCCGCCATCCTTCAGCTTCCCATCCCACCTCACGTGCTGGCTTTTATCCTCCTTGCAACTGAGCCCAGAGGTGCTCGAGGCTGGGGCTGTTCACTCGCGAAGGGCCTGGCTCCAGCAGAGGGACTTAGAGATGGCAGAGGTTTGTGGAGGGGGTGGCACAGCAGTTGCATGTTGTGAGGATGGAGACAGGTGAGTGGGTTCAACTGACCTCTCCAGCTCTGCCCACACTCAGCGCTCAAGGGCAGAGTGGACCGGGAGCGGCAGCGATAGTGGGATCTCTCCTGCCTGGAGACTGTGCTCGCAGCCATTTTGTTGTTGTCCCTTCCCATTCAAAACAATAGACACAGCAGATAATAAACCCTCCCGTCCTTGGTATCCTATTTCCTTTCCCTTTTAATTTCTTTAAAGAAAGACTTGTCCTCGCCGACCCTTCCTCACCTCCCGCAAGCCCCTCCTCATTGCTCTCACTGAAGTCTGGTGGGGGCTGTCTTCTGGCCTTCACCCCTTTGTGCCCGGACAGCACCTCTTTACCTTCTCCCCTCCACACTGCTGCTTCTTCAGCTCTTTCTGTCTCTGACTAGTGACTCTACCAACCAGAGTATATAAACTTTGGTGAGATCCTCAGCTCCGTCTTGGCAGATCTTAGAGATAACTATAGAAGTCATCCTCTTTTCCACACTCCTAGTGCCACTTCCTTAGTTAAATCTAATCTCTTGACCTTCTAAGAGGTGTGTTCTCCAGGGAGGATTTGTACAACCTTCTCCTGGGATCCAAGGGAATACAATCTGCGCTCACCCTCAGTATTATTTGTATTAGGAGTTTCAAAGCCATCCAAACAGTGGAAACTTAGGCTCCTACTCTATGTGAGTGTTACTACTAGCTAGGGATTTTCAGAGGGTGTATATGTGTGTGTGTATGTGTGTGTGTGTATACACACACAGTTTCATATATATTTCCTTATTTCAGAACCAAGGCAAAGGCAGGCAGTCCTCACCCTTGCATCCTTTTGCAGGAGGGCAGTTCACTTCAAAGAGCTGCTGCCCTTTGGAAATGCTGGCTGGCTTTCCCTGGGGGTCTCTCAGCTCATCTCCCAGCCTGATCAGGATGTCTGACTGTGTCTACTCTCCCTCCACATGTAGTCTACTGACCCAGCTCTTGATCGCCAGGGATTGAAAACCTGAATTCGAATGCTCCAGATTTGTGATTGGTGCCATTATCTCAGTCATGCATTCAGAAGAATATTTTAAATATTTGTCCATCATCTTTAGTTGATTTATCCCGTAAAGTGGTTTAGAAAATGGAGGTTTCTAAGTGGAACCTATGTGGTGGGCTCAGTTCCAGGCTAGGGGGGTCCAGGAAGCAAAAGAGACAGCACTTTCTATTCTCATGGAGTTTGCATTCTAATGGGGGAAGGCAAAAAGTTCAAATGATAAATAAGAAAATACATAGATATAAATAGTGATTAGTGCTCTAGAAACATAAAGTAGCTAAGGGAATAAAAGAATGCCAGGGGTCAGGAACAGGCCTTAAAGGGGTTGGTTACAGGAGGCCTTGCTGAGAATGTCACCTGAGCAGACAGCTGATCAGGTGAGGGCCACATACGTGGGTAGCGATGAAGGCCGCTCTGGGCAGAGGAAACACAATCTACTGCTTGAAAACCTCTTGGATCCCTTGTCTCCAAAATGAAGTTAAAAAATCCCTTAGCATGTGCTAGAGGAGAAACGATGGATTAAGGTTTGGGGGAGACTTTTCTAGGAAAAGACATCTAGATGTGAAAATAGAGTCACATGCTTAGAACTGTGCCTGTCTTTGTCCTGAGAGGTGCTCCCAGGAGTGCTTGCTCCCCTGCAGTCTGTAATTTGCTGGCCCACGCATCTAAAGACAACAAATACCTTGTCTCCTGCTTCTAGCTCTTTCCTTTTTTGCCTTCATTTCCTTCCTCCTCACATACAGATTTTCCATCCTCATACACAGTTTCTTCCACTGTGTTCATCAGAGCCGTGCAGTGTTTGTTTAGATAAACAAATCTATATTGAAAATGATGTGACAGAGGACTCAGGCCTCCGTGCTGATCCGTGACTCATGTGCAGAAGTTGCCAAGTATTTCACTTAAAAACGCAGACTTGCTCGCTGCGTGGGATGGGATGGTTTCCTTAAACATCTCTTAAGAGTGAACTCAATTCTTTGCTCTCCCCTAATTATTTCACCCCCCAGTAAGGGGAGCCCCGGGCACCCCTGCTCCTCCAGCGCCATGTGGGCTTAGACAAAAACGATTTCTGCTAGAGGGTTCAGGGTTCAGGAGGAGCCCAGTGACCGGTTTGTGTCTCTGAAGACCATCCTGGGCTCCCCCGAGGGGAGGAGACTAGGATCAGTTTCATCCCCGTCGTGGCCACTGTCTGTGAGAGCGCCCATTTGCCCCATTGAGTGCTGCTCAGTGGAAAGAAATAGCAATTCTGCTCCAGGGATGCTTCAGGGAGAGAATCAGGATGACTTTGCCCACCCACCTTTCTAGAATCTTCTCCGTCTCCACCCACACTTCCCCTACCAAGTGTCTCCATTCCAACCTGGGACCAGGGGCCACCTATGCTGACCTAGCTCATCACCAAACGTTTGCAGAACTTTAAAAAATTTCATGGGAATTGTTTATTTTACTTGGTAGGTCCCTGCTTTGCTACAGCCAGTGTTTTCCCTAGAGCACATGGGCTTGATGCTCTGAGAAGCACAGGTGGTCAGGAGGCCGCAGCCATTTGTGTCTCTGGGCTTCAGTTTACTCATCTACAAAATGGGGAGAATTTGCAAGGTCATCTCCGCGACTCTCCCAGCTTGCACATCTGGACCCTACCACCCGCCGTACAACATCTGGTTGCGTTTTATTACTTTCCTCAGGACCAACTGTTGTCTGAAGTCAGTGGGACAGCACTTTGGTTACTTTGACATGGTGAGTGGGAAAGTTAATATTCTCTTCCTATTTTTAAAAAGTCTCAGGTTCCTGCACCCCCAGCCCCATGTTTCACATCAAACTTGAGCATTGCCTCGCTTGGGATGTAAAGTAATAAGGATACAGTCGGGGCCTAGTCCTTTTCTTCCAAAAAGTTTCCAGTAAATTACTCACGCTTCACTAGCAGCTTGCCCCAGGGAAGCAGGAGTGAGAATCAAGTGTTTGTCTTTGGAGGCGAAGAGTGGAAAAAACTTGTCAAGGCTTGAGCGGGGCTTGTCCTGAAGCCAAGGGGAGGCACGAGATGGCCTCCCACTCCTTGTCTGGACTGCTTTCACTTAGCACAGGAAGGAAAGCCTCATCTCGGCGGATGAGAATGGATGTGGGTGTCCTCGCAAATTATTAGGCGCTGTATAAACATTAAATGCCAATAGCAGCAGCATTTTATGTGCAAAGAGTGGTGTCTGCACGGCTCTCTTGATCAACTATAAAATACCTCTGTCCAGCATCTACTTAGGTTGGCGTTCTGTTTGCATTCCCGGGCAAATTAGTCTCTTCCTCTTCAAGGGAGTCAGTTTAACTGGAAGCATTAAATATAATGAAGTAGATGCGCATTAATATCACGCTGGCAGAACGACAAGAAAGCTGCCACCTGGCCGGATGGGCTTCTGCACCGAGAACGCAGGACACTTTAATGGCCAAAGTGGAACCGCGGTGGGCAACAGCTTCGAGAGATCTAAAAGCTCATCTGGCTCTTGAGCATCTGGTGAAAAGTGACTTCCTTGGCCTGAGGCTTTGGCCTGTCGAAGATATTTAGTTAAAATAAATGTTTTGCGTTTCTGATCAGAAGATGTGAACAAATGGGACAATTTGGCCTTCGCACTTGGCCGCCACCAGCTTCTTGTAAATGACCGCTGCCAGGTGTCGCCCTAGCAGGACTGAGTCATTAATCATGGCAAATGAAGCTGCAGGTAATTAACTACATCATTTTGAGCTGTTCAAGTGAAATTCCAGAGAAGGTACATCATGAAACTAGGGATCATGTAGAACTACTGGCAAAAAGAGACCGTGTGTGAAGACAGCCCCTCACTGATGTTTGACCCACATCCAGTGCTGGTGCGTGAGTCTCTGGAGAGCTAAGATTGTCGGTGAGCCTGGATGCGCGTGGCCTTCCCTGGCGTGGATGCCTGCTGGAGGCCTGGATCTAGCCTGCCTTTTGGTTATAACGGGTGTCTGGGCACCCCAGGACAGGTGCACAGTATGTCTGCGCAGAGGGGACGTGGAATCGGAGGGACATAGGAACTCTGAAAGTGCCCTTGCCCAGGGCAGTGAGACGGAGCAGGACTGGGTGTAAGAGGCCAACCCGTCAAAGTGGTCTAGGCAAGGGGGTGCCAGGGCACCCTGCCATGGGCTGCATGTGGCCTTAAAGAGGAGCTGGCCTCCTCCCTCCAGGCCATCTTGTGCTGCAGCGGTCTAGGGCTCAGGGAAAGCGGGACTTAGGTATCTCTACTGATGGTGGACACCAACTAACAAACTCACCTGTGGGCTACTGGGCATGGTGTCAGACATGTCCCAAGGGCAGTACCCAGTGCAAGCTGGAAGTGGGCCATAGGCCAGATCAATAGAGGGAAGCGTTTGGACGCCTCAGAAAGGGCCAGGGCCGAAGCAGCAGAATAGGGATGATAGAACAAGAGAGGCTGGGGCAACTGCTGCAGCTGCAGGGAGATCCCTGATGGCCTGGAGTGAAGCTACTCTACTGACATGTCCACGAGAGTCTGCAGGCTTGGGTCTGGGTGGAGAGGAACCAGAAGGGACAGGAACCAGAAGGGACAGGGGACTGATCTTGACACTTTCAGGGGAGGTGGATCACGAGTTGCTTCAGAGTGAATCCAGAGTCCTAGGAGTCCCAGGAAGACTCACATCCAAGCCTGGGATATAGAGACCCTTCTAAAGGAAGGGTGAAGATTTTAGGTAGGGCAATCAGCCCCAGCTGCGGCCATGAATGGTGATTGAAGGTGAGAGCGGAGCCATGGTCTCAGGAAGATTGGGCTTCCAGATGAAGCAGCTGGAAAATCCAGAACATGAGGTCAAGGAATGTTACAAACTGAATGTTTGTGTTGCCCACCAAGGTCATGTATTGAAGCATCAATCCCCAGTGTGATGGTGCTAAGAGATGGAGCCTTTTGGGGTAACTGGGTCATGAAGTGGACCTGTCACAAATGAGATTCGTGCCTTACCTTATAGGACAGCTTCCTTCCCCTTTCTCTCCCCACCACGTGAGAACACAGGGAGAAGTAGCCATCTACAAACCTGGATGGGGGTTCTCCCCAGATACCCATTTGCCAGCATTTTGATATTGGACTCCCAACCTCCAGATCTGTGAGAAATAATTGTTTGTTGTTTAGGTCCTGCAATCAGTGGTATTTGTAATGACAGCTGAGCTGACCAAGACCAGGAAAAAGCCCAGGATCTGGGCTAGGAAATCTTGGGCATCCTCCGGGCATGGAGGGGTCCCTCAATACCTGACTGTGGGGTCCTACACTCAAGTACATTCTGTGTTCTAAATAACCCTAGAATTTTCCTCTTTGCCTTCGTATCCTGACTCTAAATCATACTCACTGACTCTGAGCTGGATTATGGCACTTGCCCCTCCCTGGTCTCCCATGTCCACTAATGTCCCTCAGGTCTATTCTTCGAATAGTGGATCTGGTCACATTACTTCTCTCCTTAAAATGCTCTACCAAATCAGGCACTTCCATGGCGAGCACTTGCTGGGTCAAATCAATAAGTAAATGAAGGTGATTGAGCCAGTGGAATATCACTCACCAACTAAAAGGAACACATTTCTGACTCACCCAAGAGCACAGATGAATCTTTAAATGGTCAGCCTGAGTACACGAAGCCAGCCACAAGGGTACATATGATGTGATTCCATTTATAGAAAACTCACATGTAGCTCTAATAACTGAAGCAGGTTGGTGGTTGCCTGAAGCAGAGGGTAAACAAAGGTAGACAGTGATGGGACAGGAGGGGGGACCTTTTAAAATGAAATAATAGTCTGAATCTTCGCTGGGATTAAAGTGTTGAAGTTCATGAAACTATATTCTTAAGTGGATGTGGCCTATTGTATATAAATTATACCTAAATAAAGTTTTAATTTAAAGATATTCCTAGATGTCCTAATTAATGCTGGTGATAGAGTCACTGCCTCTGTTGGGACTAGACCCGGAACTGTATTCAGACCAATGACATTGACTCCGTGACAGCCACTCTGTTCAGACCCTGGCTCTGTGCCATGCACGGTGACTGGCACTGCCCATGATTTCAATCAATCCATAGGACAGTCCTCTGAGGCGGTGTCTGAGACACTAAACTCTGCTTCTGCAATCTGTGCCCACCCTCTTCCCTGGCATCCCTGTCTGCAGGTTGTGCCCATTCTTGTGGCCAGAGCCCGTTGGAGCAGAGTGGCCCCGGACAGGAGCAGACAGATCTTCCCTGAGGATGTGTGCCGTGGCCTGCTGTGTGTGCCCCAGGGCAGCCTGGCCAGAGCAGGTCTCTGCAGAGAAGCTGGAAGGTAGAGAAGAACCTGGGAGACTGTGGGAGGAGGGCCAGGCCTGGAGCCCAGGAGCCCGGCCTCCTGCAGGCCTTCCTAAGGAGGAGCGGTGGTGCCCAGGCTTCCTCCTCTGAGCCTGCAGCCACTCACCAAGAGTGGTCTAGAAGTTGGAAAACTGGTAAAGCCCCCACCATGGCAGATGTGAGTGCCCTTGAGGGTCCTGATATCATAGGATGCTCTCTGGCCTGCTTTAAATGAAATAATATATGTGAAGTAAGTGGCATCCCATAGACAGCCTTAGATACTTGTCTAGAAAAGATAAAAAGACACAGATCAAGAACCATGCAGCTGAGGTTCAGATGCAGCATACAGGAGAACTAAAAACTCTTCTCCAAGAGGTCTGAGCTAGTAAGAATGGCTTAGTAGTAAAAGTGGCTCTGTTTGTCTTGATGTGAAAGCAAAAATGGTTCTAATTGTCCCATTAGAGGATTGCCCCATTAGTTCAAAGAAAGAAACATTTTCCTGTCATCAACTTAATAGGCATGTGCTGTTAAGGCTCCTTTTAAGTGACTGAATGACATAATGGACCATGTCTTCAAAGAGGTGTCAAGGAGGATTTGGACACAGTCATATGTCCACTTCTAATAGCAAGTCTTGATGAAAGGGTAAGCTCCATGGGGAGCTCTTCTTTATAGAGGATGGAAGTGTCAATTAAGAGATGAATGTATGGAAATCGCTGTAGATCATATGCTTCCCCCACTCCAGCATCGCGGTTCTGCCTCCCCACCTTCTGAGCTCCAGGCCGCACTCAGCTCCCGTTGTACTTTTTTTGCTAAACCAGGTCTTCCTAAGGAGCAATGCCGCTTCCTGTTCCTCTCTTCTGGGAGACTGACTTCCAGCAAGAGCAATTAGATAGTCTGCCACTCATTCTTCCTTGAGAAGGGAATCTCCTTGGGGGTCTGGCTGCCTTAGCTCAGCTGGGGTGACTGGAGAAGGGCACTCTAAGTAGGCTGGTTCGACCTGAGCCTAAGAGCAGATCACAGCTCCTTCCTTTCAGAGGTTCCCCGAGCTGGCTCTTGGCCCCTGGCTTGTCCTCAGCTCATGCAATGGTCAGTGATTTTTGCCCTGAGGAGCTGCAATGCAAATGTGATGCTGGGACCCTTCCCAGCGATTCTGATTCAATTGACCTGAGGATACCTAGTACCGGGAAATTTCAGTGTGCAGCCAGGGTTGAGAACAATGCAAAAGATGAAAGGAGAACCACCTCCTCTGCCCCCCATGGGACTGTCCTTAATGCAGTATATTAGAGAGCAGGACAGTAGGGAAGAGATTTTGCAAAGTTAGAATCAATTAGAATCAATTCTTTCTTCTCCTTCAATAAAAGTAGTAATTTTCGTGTAGGTGGTTGCAAATTCTTTAAAAGGGAAAAATACTGTATGAGTAACATCCATGTAACTCTGTATTCCTTTGCCCACCACCCACCCATCCATCCATCCTACCCATATACCCTGGATATCCAAAGCTGTGCTAGGAGTGGAGGTAGAACACTGTGCAGAATTGGGGCAGGGGTCTAGGGGTCTTGTGTTTCCCCAGTTCTGTACCTTCTAGCCAATTTGCATTAGGCAAATCCTTTAATAAATCTGGGCACAAGGTATCTGATAAATGAGAACATTGGGCTAAAAATCTCAAAGTGTCTATATTTCTAAAGGCTTATAGATTTAGAAGTCATGGACCCCACCATCAAAAAGTTTGTGATGTGGTTGGAAATAGAAGACACAAATACATCAAAAGCAGGAACTTAAGGACCACAAGTATCTCACTTGGGACAGATTCAAGCCAGAGTCCCTACTAGCATGGTAACTGCTTTCCTCTGAGTTCTGGGGTACTTTCATACAAGGAGGCGCTTGGCTCTGCGGAGCCGGCACAGCACAGGACGTGATTTGAGTTGCTTGTGAAGGGTCGTTATGTTTGTGCTGTTAACAAAAACTATCCAGTCTCTGGAAATGAGGCCAAGAGGATGAAAGCTTTGTTTCTCAAGACCACCAAAGGATGCTCTCCATTTCTAGGAAGATGGTCCTTTGTCTGACTTCCATTTATTATTCTTTGATGGCTCAGATTCGGTGAGGTTCCCGGTTATGCTGTAGATGTTTGTGCCTAGAGATACAAATGACTCCTGTCCACTGAAAAGAGAACCAGACATTTATTGCCCTGTAGGACATTACCCAGATTTGTCTCAAACATTAAAAGTGTATTTTGGTGTGTCTTTCCCAATGCACGATGTAAACCCCAGTACTTCAAATGCTATTTGAACCCACATTATCGACATTTGACTTTCCTCTAAATTGAAGAGTTAAAGTCTTGAGCACATGTTCATTCTTTTTTGAGAACTATGTTTTTTTTTAAAATATATATATATATATATACACACACACATATATAATTCGTTTATTTTTGTTATTCATGAGAGCCATGTTTTTAACTTCCATCAAAATTTCTGTGATAGCTGATACAGTCCTTCTGCTTCTCCAAATGCTCTCCTGGGTGAGTTTGCAGAAGGTCCCGGCTAGGGGAGGGCGTTCTGGTCTGTCTGAGCTGAGCCTGCAGCGGGCTCGGCAACCAGTGGTCTCACGGCTGAGCCGGGACCCCCGCGAGCCCCACTCCAGGGCTTGCAAGTACTTGTATGTTCACGCACGCAACTCGGAAGGACTCAGCCTGTCTGGCCCCTCGCTGAGAAACAAGGCCTAGCTCTGAAAATCAAGCAGGGATAGGGGGGCCCAGGCTAATCAGGCTGTTTGGCACTAGCTGAATTTTTCCCTTATTCTCCAACCCAGGAGCCTCGCCCTGAAGACTCTTAGGGATTGTAACCAGGAGGTAGGGGAAGCTTCAGGGACACACATTTTGCTACAGGACAGGGAGAGAGGTACCTCAGAACCCCCACACCTGTCTGCTCTAAATAGGTTCTGCCACCCGCTGCATCAAGGCAAAACATGTCAGACCATTAATGGAAAGGAACTTTAATACAATTAGTGTGCAATACAGAAAGACAAAGAATATAGTTTCCAAATCAAGCACCCAGAGTTAATCATCCCCTTGTGGGTAGATTTCCGCCAAACAGGGTTGGCCCCAAACAAGTCCTGAAAGCCTGCAACAAGTCCAAAGCACCTCCTGGTGGGAACCCACAGGAAAGAAACAGAAACAATCAGACAATCAAAATCAAAATCAAGATCAACGCTGCCATTGTTAACCTCCCCACGGCTCTCTCACCCACATCAGTTTCAACCAGCCCAAGACCAAGAAGCCAGCGCAGCTTCTTGACATGTCTCTCTGCTCCATGTGCCTCCTCCAGGGCTCCTTCTTGCTCTCCATCCTGCTTCCTTCCATCCCCACCCTCCTCTCTAGCTTCTCCTCCCGGCTCAGCTCCACCCTCCCTTGGGTGGGACAGAGAACCTGGAACCTCCCATTTGCTGGGGACCACCCTGTTACAATTTGGTGGAAGGTACAAACCTAAGGCATTTTGAGATGCTTTAGCTCAGTTCTTAATGGAATATCACCCGGAAAGACCAAAATCCAATGCAATAACTCAGTTCCCACCTCCATTCCCACTCCCACCAAATGACTTGTATATTGATTTTGCCACAAAGATAAAAAAAACAGTCGTAGAGCTGGTGGATAAAGCTGGACAAAGGCAATTTGGTAGCATGGGGCAAAAGGCTTTGCTGTGTTCAGGGCAGTTGTCTGTTATTCTGTTCCCAGGAAGCAATGCCAAGGAAATAACCAGAGATGGGCAGCTCTCCTGCTCGCTGCAATACGCGGGGGTTTCTTTTCACAGATCTTTTCCCTTTGCAAAGCAGCAACAGCAGCTCACTGCCCACCTGTGTCTGTGCAGGTGCCTCTCCTTTTTCCCTTTTTCTTTTCCTAATAAACCAGTCCTTTTTAAAATGTTAAAAAAAAAAAAAGAAAGAAAAAGAAATAATCAGAAATGAAGTCAAACAATTGTGTGTAAAGGCAGCTACTGGAGTGTGCATTATGCCCCAAGTTGGGAAAAGCCCAAATGGCCAACAATAGGGCCGTGGAGTCGTAAAGTAGAAAGATACGGAACTATTAAAACTATTTTTAATAATTTTGATAAAAAGAGAAATGTTGTCATAAAAAACTTGTCCTAAGAAATTCTATTTACAAGGTGATCTAAGTCTCTGACAGAGACTTGAAGTAGGCTTCAAAAAATGAATGGAAAGAGCTGCTAAGACTGTCTGGATGGCGAGCCCCAGGTGCTCCTGGCTTCCCTCTCCCTTTCTCCCTCTCTCACATGAGCACATCCCCAATATGTAGCAAAAACAATCACTCTAGATGGAAGGTCTTTGATACAAAGTCTTGAATATCAAAGAAGAGTTGGTTTTGAAATTCCACCTGCTGCAGGCCCTCCCCTGGTGTCTGGAGACTGTTTTATCTACCTGGCTGAAACAAAACTAGTTAGTGGGTTCCTTCAAAGCGAGCCAGGCTGGTCCAGCAACCCCTGCCTTTACCTTCATCTGGCTGCATGGACCAGGAATAGTAAAATAAACCTTCAGTCTCTGTGATGGTCGCCATTGGCAACAGTGATGCCACACATACCAGGATGCCCGACCTGCAGACAGGCAGCGCGGCCCTCCTTTAAGCTCCCTTCCATCCTTAGTATCTCACCGGGGCCTCCAGGCAGTAGTACTGTCCCTGAACTCCTTGTCAGTTCCCATTGCCCTCTCTGCTGCACTAGGCCAAACTGTACTTCTAGATCTTTCCTCTAACACATTCTAGTCTGTTGATCTCCCCTGGGCTGTTCCCCTCTTTCTACTCAGGCCCAAGGCTGAAATCTACAGCGAAGAGCTCTGACCTCTCCATGCCCCATAATTTTTGTGTTCCACTAGCAAACTAAACACATTCCGTGGTTTCTGAGTCTGTGGGATCTCTGTTTAGGTCAATCGTTTCTTGACAACTTTCTCTAAGAATAAGGGTTGGAGACGTCATTCAGGTAATTTTCTGGAACAAAGGAAAAGTCTTCATCTAAATTTCATTCAAGTGTAACAATTCAACCAAAGTCAAAGATCACAATAATATCCACCCCTTAAGCAGTTACTTGGTATCTGTGACTGTGATTTATTTCATAAGATTATTTCACTGTGTCAAGTAATAAAGAAACATCATCTTCATTTTTCAGATGAGTGAAGGTTTAATAATTTGTCCAAGGTGAAAAGCTGTCTGTTGGTGGAGCGGGCACTTAGCCCTGGCTGTCTGCTCTTAATGACTCCTCGTGATATCAAACCAGGAGCTCCCAATATGACTGAAGCTCCGAGCTCCCAGCTGGGTGTGGCCATCACAAAGGCCTTTCCATTCTGTCCTGCCCAGCTCCATGGCTGCCATCAAGGGTCATAAGCCAGGTTGTCTTCACCACCAGGAGCCCCCCAAGTGGGTTGCACTCCTTCCGAGTCCAGAAATAGACATGAAACTCCAAAAAAAGAGGGGCATTGTCCCTCATCACTGTGTCTCCACTAGGGCTTCTGGAAAACAGAACCTCAATTGCTTAGGAAATGTTTCTCAGAACTGCCCACCGGAAAGCCCTGAGCTCCCAGTGTGTGGTGGGAGGTTCTCTGAGCCGTCCCACTGCTGCCCGAAGCTGTCCCCTGGCAGGTAGCTGAGACAGCCCACACAGGCCTGATGTCAGGTGGCTGGAGGAAGAGGGGACCTGGAAGATTCAGAGGAGAGCTGGTGGGCCCAGCCTGCCCGTGCGGCGCCCCCAGGGCCCGCTGTGGAATCACTTTCCAGGATGCATACTTCCTCCCACAGCCAGGAGCTGGGTCTCACCCATCTCCAGCAGATTGGTCGCATGGCCACCTCACCCAGAACCAGGGCATTTGGTCTTAGCTAATTCCACATGCAGGACATCAAGCGCAGTTTGGGGTGAATAGTGCTTAGTGGGGTCAGTCCAGGCCCCAGGTCTTGATTCCTAATTTATGTAAACAGATGTTCACGAAAGAGCATATTTGAACATGACAGCAGCCTAAAAGTTCCTTGATGGTGATAAGATCAAGATGTGATATATTCACACCATGGAGTATTATATAGCCAGAAGAAAGGATGAATGTAGCCATTTTCAACAAAATGGAGGGAATTTGCAAGAATTATGTACAAAACATCAGATGACAAAACAAATATTTTCATAGCAAACAATTTGATATTGGAATACACTTTAAAACCAGACAGCAATAAATATCCCGAGGGCTCTGAGGTTAAGAGGGAGCAGGGAAAGAAAGAAACAAGGGCCTACCAGGATGGTGGTGAGGAAAAGAAAATAAGGATGGATAGAAATGGGACAGAACAAAAAGAGCAGATTTATCTCTGTCCAAATACCCAGTTTAATTCCTTTTGACCCAAAGCAGCACAGCCTGCGGAATACAACCTGCGCCCCCCCCCCCCCAAACACCTGTTTCTCCAGACCCAATTCTCAGCTTCTCAGTCTCAAATGTGTGCCTCTGGTGAATGTCCACTTGCTCATTCAGGTGGATTTTCCAGCTGAAGGCACCAGCAGCCCCTAAGTGGTGCTTGCTCCAGTCCCTACCTCCCCGCTGCTCAGAGCTCTGAGTCGCTTCTGCCAGCCCCAGCCCACCTGTCATTGAACCCGATGGGAGTCAGCCCAGGGCTCCTCTCTGCTCATCGCATCCAACATTTTCTTTGGCTTTAGCAATGGAAAGTGGCTATGAGGTAAAACTTTGTCTAAATCTTTATTTTCATACTTTTGTGATTAAATCTGGTGCTCTTATTATGGGAGTGCCGTTCATAGGGTGCGGCGACACTGGACACTTTGTGCTACAGTCATCATTGAGTCCAATTCATCCTCCCCCAAGGCGGCCAAGTGGGGTGGGAGGGGGGAGGGGAGCAGGTTGTCACAAACCCAGGAAGCTCCTGGAGATTAACGGGATGGGGAGACAGGATGCCTCCTCGGCCTTCCCTCAGGAGAGGGGCGTGTGGGTGAGGCGGATGCCCCTCTGCAGGTGACGAGCCTGCCAGTCATAGAGGCTGCCTGAGCAGGGCTGACTTCGAAGGGGTGAACTAAACTTTCCCGCAGCTGCACTGTGCTGCTTGCAAGGCCTCCCTCACTCTCTGCGAAAACCGGAATAAGAAAAGTGGTTCCTCCTATCTCTCTTGCACATTTAAAATGGTAATCACTGATGTTGCTTGCGTGTCTACGTGTGTTGGTCCTGTTCTGAGGCTTGTCTTGTTGTAAGTCATTTAAACCACACAGCCCTCAGATGTGGGGTGTTATCTCCTCTGAGTTGAGAGAGTGGAAGCCTCGCCTGGCGGGGGCTTGGGAGCCACACACAGCTCAGGAGCAGAGCAGGGCGGCGAGCCAGGCAGCCTCAAGCCCATTTCGCTCCCACCATCTTGAACTAGCCTGTCCTTAGCAAGCCTCCTTACTGCCCAAGTCTTTTGGTCCAAAACAGAACAGTCAGGGTTAAAAATATCAGCCTGTCATGGCCAAGCTGAGACTGGCTGAGAGAAGCCTTCAAAGGTGCAGCTGGAGGGGAGTGAGGAGATGACTGAGACCGTGGAGGAGACACAAGCAGTAAGTATCTTCTTCCTTTTTCTTTTTTTTTTTTACCTAGAGGAACTGCGGTGTACACCAGAGGTGCGGGAGTGGGGAGGTGGGGTGGGTAATGGGATTCATCAGAGACAGAGTGGGGAGCAGAATAGGTGGATCTACTGAAATACACTGCTGAGGGGAGCAGCGGGTGAAACAAGAGAGGTCTGCTGTGCCATGTGGGAAGCTCCCTGACGGCGATCGAACTCAGCCCTAGTGGTGATAGCACTGAGACTTAACCCCTAGGCCACCAGGGAGGCACCCCGCCCCCCCGCCGCCACTAAGCATCTTGAGGGCAGGGCTGTGTCTCTTCATCTTCTTTTGAATTTTTATTTTTAATTATGATAAAATACACATAACATAAATTTTGCAATTTCAACCATTGAAAGCATCAGTTCAGTAGCACATAGAACGATATTGTACAAGCACCTCCACCAGTCATCTCTGGAACTTTCTTCATTTTGCAAAACTGAAACTCAGTCCCCATTAACTAACAGCTCTCCATTCCTCTCCCCAGCCCCTGTAATGACTATGATGTTTTCTTTCTCCATGAGCGTGACTATTCTAGGGACCTCATGTAAGTGGCGTCATTTGGTATTTGTCCTTTTGTGACTGGTTTGTTTAACTTGTTATAATGTTCTTTAGGTTCATCCATGTTGGAATATATGCTAGAATTTTCCTCCTTATTAAGGGCCAAATAATACTCTGCTGTATGTATTTGTTTTTCTATCCATCCACTGCCTCCATAGATGGATCATGGAATATCCATCCACGGGGGCTGCTTCCACCTTTTGACTGTGAACATGAGTGTGCAAATATCTGTTCAAATCCTTGCCTTCACTTCTTTTGGATATGCGCTTAGGAATGGAATTGCTGGATCATATTGTAATTCTAAGCACAACTTTTTGATTGCCTGTATACTGTTCCCCACAGTAATTGCACTGTTTTGCATTCCTCTAACAGCGTACCAGGTTTCAATTTTTCCACATCCTGCCAATACTTGTCATTTAGTGTGAGTTTGGTTTTGTTTGTTTTGTTGGTTGTTTTTAACCAACATCCATGCTAATGGCTGAAAGTTTGTGTCTCATAATTTTTGAGTCCCTGTGGCCCCACAACATGTACGTGGCTTATGCCGGTATGACAATAAGTGTTTTTCAAATTGCAAATTAATTATCTACAGTTTTCACTACTCTACATGTGAAGTCATAAGTGTGATTCCCACCTCCCTCATGAGGAAACCAAGGCTCAGAGTGAGGAAGTGATTTGTCAAGCTGAGAAACTTGTACGTGGCACAAGGGGGTCTAGCACCCAGCACTCTGGCCAGCCTGGCAAGGCTGACATGGAGAGTACTTTCTATGTGCCAGGGGCCAGGTGGGCTTCAGCCTGGGTTGGGGGGTACTGGCCTCATTTTTGCCTATGAGGGAACAGAAAGGGAGGCTGAGAGGATTTCCACCTCTCTCATAGGCTGTGCCGCCTGGGAGGGGGAGTCCACCTGCGCCCTCACCCGGCCTCTGGGACTGCTCCCCCCCAACTCAACTCTGTCACTACTTGGCTACTGAAGGTGAAGTGGGATAAAGAAAACCAGGCCACAGCAGCTGGACAGCAGGGCAAAGTGCCTGGGCAGAAGCAGGGCTACTGAGTCAGCACATCCCGCCCCTATTAGCCCGCTATCGGCCTGTCTTGGAGGAAAAATAGAACTTCTAAGTCTCTTTTCCTTCAAGTTCAAGACAGGCATGGCAGTTGCTCACCTCACTGTAGGTCTTGTAGCTCAGGGCTGGCTCTGCAAACACTGTTTCCCCCCGTTCCCCTGATAGGGGCTGATGGGTCCCTGGTGGGTGGTCAGCCCAATGCCAGCCTTCCTGCTTCCCTGGGTCCTTGCCTGGGAGGGTGGGAAGGGGCCACAGAGTGTGGGCTTCTGGGAGGAGTGATTTAGGGGGCCAGCAGCAGTGCTCTCCAGCGTCCTGGGGCACGCCGCCATCCGCTTCTACCAAGTGCAGAGTCTTATAAATAGCTTCAGGGGTGACTTTGCAGGGAGGTTCTGCCTTAGAAAATCTCTGCAAAGGACATTGGGTCATCCAGGAAAGTTTATTTATATTCCAGGCAGGAAGAGAATTTATGTTATCGAAAATAAAGATTTTATGTATTTGTACATATCTATCTCTGTATGTGCCTGTAAATAAAATTTATATTTACTTCCTGGTGCCCCATCCCCCGCCCCCCCAGGTTGGTCTGCTTCCAGTCTGCAGGGTGGTTATTAACAGTGACTGGGAACCAACCACGGGTCCCTCTGAAATATCATCCTTGTCAGTCCCAGGCCTTTAGAGCCGAGTGAGATCTCTTTACCGTGGAATTACGGCGTTCACATTAGCATGCCGGCGAAGATATTCTTATGCTGGCAATGTGTACTTCCCTGAAGTGTTCCATGGAAATTAGATTTCAGGAGAACAAAATAGCAGAGAACTCAGAGGCTGCAGGAGGCGGGGATCCCTCTTTGTTATTCATTTGCCCAGTAATTAATTTCTTCCCCAGTGCAATTTGAAGGAAAAGATTGTGTTCATTAATTTATGGTCCACCTGTTCCTGAGGATTATTTTGATGGCTTTTTAACAGGAGAGTTTGTATCCAGTGGGGATCCTTAATGTCATCCCAAGAGCTGGCATCTGAGTGCAGCGAACCGTGGTGCTCTGAGCCATTTTCACCAAACAAAGCCGGTGAGCTCCGGTGACTTTGACCCAAGGTCCTGAGTCTTCCCTCGCAGATCCCGGAGGCTCCTGCCCGGCCTCCCTCCACACCCAGATCTCAGGAGATATTTTTGGGTCTCCAGCTAAATCAGATCCCCCCTTGCTTCTTTCCCCTCCAGAGCTTATGAGTCATAAATGTCTAGAATGATCTGTAGAAAAATCAGGTCAAAACGAAGCACGTACAGGAAGCACACCAGGCCTTTCTGTGGCAAATCTGATTATCTGTAGCAAATGTGGGGGGTTTGAAACCACCAAATGAAATCACACCATCACCTCATTTTCAGCTGGTTTGTTATTTTTTATTTAGACACAGGAATTACTGCTGGATAGCATTCAGAACATGATATTTAACCCTGATTTAGATTCCATCTGAATCAATTGAATGAAAGGTGAATACTTTTCTACATTTACAGAGAGAATACAAAGAAATTGAAACCAGAAAGAAAGGCATTAGCTGTTTTTCTCTGTGCCCAGTACATGTGACACCAAGCTATTTGCCACGACTAGGGTTATTTTCCTCAGCCACAACAGAGCTTGGGATTCAGGAGATCTGTCCATCCTGCTATTCAGTTGTTCATTCTACACACGTCTGTGGAGCCAGGCCTCGTGCCAGTCCCTGGAGAGCCGGCCTCAAGCCCATCCCAGTAACTGTTCCCACAGCAGAGTCCAGAGGGAGAAGCTGATGTTAATTGAGTTATCACGACAGATATGCCTGGGACTGCAGCGCTGGTGCGAGGGAGGCTGGCCTGGGGGGGCAGGGAATGTGCCCTGTGGACAAGCTACTCAGCAAAGAGCAGAAGGACAGATGAGGCTCCTGGAGGAAAGAGGGTGGAGATAAAAACAGCATGTGCAAAGGCCTGCGGCCAGAGGGGACGTGGACACGGACCTTTGTGGCTGAGGCCACGTGAACATGGATGATGTGGTATGGCAAAGCCTGGAGAGGTGAGGGGGCTGAGAATGAACTCTGCTGTGAGTCCTCAGGAGAACTTAACATGGCCTCTTCACCTCTCTGGGGCTCAGTGTCCTCATCTGTAAAATGGGGGTAACGAGCTACCCCTTCAGAGGGTTGGTGTGAGGATTAAATAGACTGAAGGACTTAGTACCTGAACACGCTGAGCGCTAATTTTATCATCGTTTCCTCTTGTGATTATCTTTAACACAAGAGCCTCTCACCAGATAATCGCTGAGTGCCATTCAGCTCTCACATTCCAGGTTTCTAAAGCTCTCTCCCGAGAGGTTCATAGTAACTCTCACCTTTGAGAAACACAGTGAACAACCATTTTACTTGCCAAAGAAAGTGCTGCGTTTCTCTCCGGGAATCCACGAGAGGAAGGGTGTCCCTTGAGAGGAGAGGAGGTTCAAGTCTGGACCCCAAGGAATGCCCACATCTGCAGTGCAAAATGAAAGAAGCCAGTAAAAGAGAAATGTTAAAACATGCTCGCAAGCTCCAAAGTCCTGGTTGGGAAGGAAGCGATGTTGAGGGGAGAAAGCACCACTGACGCGCCCCCGCAGGGGCCGATGGGCTGGTGACGGGGTCCCAGGCAGCCAGGCCCCTGCAGCAGCACCCCCAGCCAGGGAGACGCCCGTCCGGAGCCCGAGCTCTGCCTTAGGACATCATCCACATAACATAATAAACTGGCACAAGGCCCCTCCTGCCACCTGCCCCTTGCCCACCTGTGAGGGCTACTCTTGGCCCTGGTGCTCCTGCTCTCCTGCACAGGGCACACTGCCCAGTTGGGCACCCCCCCAACCTGCAGGCCATTCTTGAGAAACCAGCTTCAAAGCCAACCTGGCTGAGGGGACAGGGAGGTAGACCGGGGTCAAGCTGTCAAGTGAGCTGGGGTGGGCTGGAGGCAGGGGCTGGGGTCTGAGCGTCCTTGCAGGTGGGCCAGCAGGAGGCAAAGAAACAGGACCAAAGAGAAGGGTTAATGGGGCGGGTTGGAGGGGGGGTGTCCAGCCATGGCCCTTGGCCACCCGGAGAGCCTGGTCACAGCTGCTGAGAAGGGAGAGGGTGTTCTCTCACCTTCTAGAACTGTAGCGGCCACGCGCTTTACATCTGCCTTGAACCAAAACCCCCGAGGAGCTGACTGAAAAGTGGACAGAGGGTTGAAGGACTGAAGTGGGAACATGCCCCAGGGGGAAGCAGAGGACGCAGTCCCAGACGTCTGCCGGGCAGCAAACACTTAGTGAATACTCAGGATGCTGGGAATTCAGATGCCCGGACTCCACCTGCACCAGCTGGAGTAGACTCGGTGTTTCCTTCCACTCCCTGGATGGTTCTGAGGCGTCCCAACTCTTGGGAGACACTGACGAGCTATGAGGAACACTGGCGGTGGGGCGGAAAGAGCCTGACCCCCGGTGGGAAATGGGCTGCCACAGGAAGGGAGCAAAGGCCACGAGCCATCTGCAGAGAGGGGCTCTCAGAGATGGTGTGATTTGCAGCAAGTGCCAAGGCTGGTGGAAAGCAGGTCCCCAGAGGCCCAGGGCACCAGGAGTCTGTGCGGAGGAGCAGTGCAGCCTTGCTCTGCCACCGGGATGAAACCAGGCTGCAGTGACGGGGCGTTGATAGGGCAGGGGTGGGAGTTAGAGTGACTATTCAGGGAATACGCCAGAGCTGTGCCTGGCAGGTCAGATGGTTTGTGCAGGGAAATGAAAGTGGGAGACGAGTGAGTTCGGGCTTTGAAGGTCACACGGGCTCCCTCCGGGCTGGCGTGGGGCCGGGCATGAGGGACGTAAATATAAATAAGACAGTCTCTTTCCCTGGGCCTGCAGCCCAGTGGTGGAGACGGACTCATACATACCTGCATCAGCCTCACTCCAGGCCAGGGGCAAGAGCGAAGGAAGGTACGAGAACCAGAGAAGAGGGAGTTGGGGCCCTCTGGGGCTTGCCACGCAGGGGGACTTTCCACTGGGATCGCCACCAGTTGACTTGCGGGCAATGGGGAGGGCCCACCAGGGGCTTCCCAGCCACGCGGGATGAATACGGCAATTAAAAAATAGTAAGAACTGATCGTAAGATATTTAAAGTGAGTGCCAACCTGCTTCCCCGCCCCAGCCACCCACAATTTCTGTACTGTGCAGCCGTTAGGTGAGACCATTTCCCTTGCGAAAGGACCTGTCCCTCACTTTACCTTTTCCTTTATCCTCTTATAACTTAGAGTACTTGAAAACAAGGCACCAGCTGGCCCAGGATCTGCTCTTCACAAGCTGACGGGCGCTTTATCCCTGGGCTTGGCTGACCCGCTAGAATGTCAGCCTCAGAGCCACATTCTTGCTCAGATATTTGCAGTGGAAATCCTATACCCTCCCCCTTTCCTGGTTGGAGCCCCCAGAGGCGAGCTGACCTGGGACAAAGCTGGGGTGTCACTGCACGAGCTATTCCCCCAGGATGGAGGCTCAGCGCTTAGAAGGATTCAGTCTGTTTGCCTCCGCCTCTTTCTATTCGCCACATCCAGTTTAATTTCTTTTTCAGGCTCTTAGGACAACAGAAAAAAAATGGCTTATAGTTTACTGCTTCTAGGCTGACAAGAGTTTGTTTAAAGGAGAAAGAGAAGCAAATTTGGAGGGTTTTTTTTCACTGCTACAATGTGACCTTGAACGTGTTCCCTAGACTCTTGGGGAATAATAACATCTGTCCTCTCCTGTGCGCAAAGCTTCAGAACATCTGCACACACGAGCTGCTTGCTGAGGGTGTGGTGGGATGTCGTGTCTCTATTATGCAGGTGCCATCCACCATGACTTTGTGGGGTCCCAGACTGAGAGACATGGGTCTGGCCTTCCTAAAATTGTTCAGATGGGCTTTTTCCAAGAAGTGTCACCTTGGTTTGTGGAACTGAAGTCCACTGAGGTCCTGTGGACCGCAGGAGAAGCTGTTACCTTAAAGAATGAAGACTTCGGGGTTATCTCCAGAGATAGCCTTTAACCAGAGAAGGCTGTCTGAAGGCAGAGCAAAAAGTAGAGCAAGGTTTTGTTCCATGAAGTCGTCCCCTCCGTGCTTGTGAGACCCCCACCCCTCTCCTCGATGCTCCAGGCCCAGAGCCCTCAGTCTGCCCCATTTACTCTGGAATCAACAGTCATCTAGAGTCTCCATCCATCTGTAATTAAATTTGTTTTTCACCTGCTAATCTATCTGATGTTAATTTGTTCACTTGATGAGCCAGAGAAGAACTCACAGAGGTTCGTCGTAACAAACCCAAATGTAGGAATAGAAAGGGAGGGCAGGCTAAGTGTCTGGGTTTTTTTTTTTCTTTAATATATATATTTTTATTGGTATTTATATCTTTTACATTTTGTATTCCCCTTGGGTAACCCACCACCAATTCACCCGTGACCCATCTCCGTGGTCCCTTGTGTCCTTTTCTACTCCATTTTGTGCCCTTATTCTCTACTCCGCCCCCATTGTCTCTCCTATTTGGTTTCCCTATAGTCCTGTTATAAGTGAAACCATTCGATATTTTTCTCTTTCTTTCTGGCTTATTTTGCTGAGTATGATCCCGTCTAATTCCATCCATGTCGCTGCAAATTGCATGTGTTCATCTTCTTTGAATGCTGAATAGTATTCCATTGTGTATATGTACCACATCTTCTTGATCCAGTCATCTATTTTTGTATATCTGGGTTGCTTCCATACCTTTGCTATTGTGAACAGCGCCGCAATGAACATTCGGGTGAATGTATCCTTTCGGATTAGTGTTAAAGTGTCTGGAGTTTTGGACTGTTGGCTGCCTCTGCACTGGAAAGGAGTTTTGACAATTCGCTGCTTGGGAAGGTGTGATCATTTTGCCCCAGGAGCGTCTGGGTAGAGGCACAAGCCCTCCCACTGCTACTCAGATGCAGGGCTGCTGGTGACTGGTGGCCCCAGGGCAGGGCTCTAGCCAAGCTTGGATGACTTGCTTGGGTACAGGTGGAATGGGTGTGTGATGTTCTAGTCGTGTATTCTTGGAGTGTCTCTTAGACACAGAATAGCGTGTGAGTGATTGGAGCCCCTGGCGCCACTATAGAATGCTTTGCCTCGTGCCTGCCTCCCAGGGAGCTGCCAGGCAGGGCTAGAGACCGTCTCTGGCTTCACCACTAAGCACAGGTTTCTGGGGAGCACCCCTGGTTGGGGACTGGCAGCCAGGAGACCTAGGATCTGGTCTCAGCACTGATACTTTTTGTCTCACCTGGAGCAGCTGAGCTGGACTTCAGTCTTGGTCCAGGAGGTTAAATTAGATGACCTCTCAGATCTTATCTGTCTGTCTAATGATTAACAACCTTCCAAGCCTCCCAAGCTTCTTTGTCCTCCTGTGGCCTGTGAGCTATCAGTGGAGACCCATGACACTGGATCTGTCACCCTGAGGACCCCCAGGGGGCGAGGTTCATGTCCTTCACCTTTGCGACCCCAGCACCTCTGATGGTGAACCAGCCGACTTCAAATCTTTCTTCTTGTTGCTGCAATAAAATAGCCTCAGTCTTTTAAAAACAGCACCAGCTTAACAATGAGAGGAAGCTTGGTTGTGGTAATGGCAATGAAGCAGGACTAGCGATGATCGGGGTCCAGGGTGACTTGTGTCCAAGTCAAGGAAGGGGAGGATCCCTGGGAAGACTGCTCAGCAGAGTGGTCACTGTATCCACTTGTACCCCCTGGAGGAGCTCCTCACCTGAGAAGGCCTCTTCCTGGAGGCACCATGAAAGGCCTCGCAAATTGCAGAGGAAATCTGTCTTGGGGCCGTGGAAGCAGAAGCCACTATAGAAGGGGAGATTCAGTTTATTTCTTCATTCGTTCATTCAACAAGGACTTACTGAGCACTTACTACATGCCCTCTTTCTGTGCTGGCCATTCTAGACCTTCCTTCTAAAAGGGGTGTCAGCCTGCCATGGGGCTGTTGTAACAGTAGCACAGGGTACCAAGGCAGTGGCTTCACCAGCAGAGACCACTATCTCCCAGTCCTGGATTGAGAAGTCTGAAATGGCATTGTCAGCAGGATTGGTTCCCTCTGGGGGCTGGAAGGAAAGGATCTGCTCCAGGCCTCGCTCCTTGGTTTGTTGATGGCAGTCCTCATCTTTGCGTGATGTTTTCCTGGTGGATAGCTCTGTCTCCATATTCCTCCTTTTTGTAAGAACACCATACATATTGCAGTGGGGTCACCTATGAATTCGTTTTAGCTTGACTACCTCTCTGAAGACCCTGTCTCCAAAGGCTATGACCTGAATGTTTGGGTCCCACCCAAAACCCCTGTATTGAAGTCCTATCCCCAAAGGTGATGGTTTTAGGAGGCAGGGCCCATGATTGGCGCATAGGTCATGAGAATGGACCCCTCACACTGGGATTGGTGACATGATAAAGGAGGCCTCACACAGCTTCCTCACGCTGCCACCCAGTGAGGACACAGTGAGATGGGGCTGCTGTAAACCAGGAGGAGGGTCCCCCCAGCATGTGACTCAGCCAGCAGGCTAATCTGGGACTTCCAGCCTCCAGAACTGTGAGAAAGAAATTTCCATTGTTTATAAGCTACCCGGTTTGTCATATTCTGTTATAACAGCACAAATAGACAAAGACACCAAATAACGTCATGTCCTGAGGTACTTCAACAAATGAATTTTGAGGGGAAGATACAATTCAACCTATTACAGAGAGTTACATGAAATTTCAGCCCTTAATATGTTCAGGGATTACCCTGAAGCACCCAGCAATTTCCTAGGGGAGGGGAGGTTGGAGTGAGCATTACTGGGAAGGAGAAGGGCACTCTTGCAAAAAGTTCAACTCTGTGGGGACACAGGGCGCTCTGTGGAGTTGGGGAGCAGCACAAGACCTTTGGCAGAAGAGGAACTGGATGAGAGGGGCGGGGAGGTAAGGAGATGCAGAGATCGCCCTTCCAGACCTGCCTCCCCTGCCAACCGCCCGCCCCACCACGGGGCAGGCAGAAGCTTCTCTCTGTGGAGTCACAGGTCTGGGAAGCCTCAGGTTGGTGGAGGCTCAGTGGCCATTTAGTCCAGGAGGTCTGGCTGCACATTAGTTTCCTGTTAGGAAAGTTTGTAATTGTCCAAGCTCAGGCTCCACGCCCTGCCAGTTCAACTGGGAGGCCTGAGGGTGTGCCGGCACCCGCCTGGTCCCAGTCCTCAGTCAGAGCAGATTCGCGGCCTGGGCTGCTGCTGGGCAGATGTGGGGACACGGCTTCTGCTTGCTGCCTGTCTCTGAATGGTCGTCTGCGTACGAGCCCCACCTGCATCTTCCGGCGCCTTTGACCTGGCGGCGGGCAGGGGCCTCCCAGCCCCGCGAGGACAGCTGGGGCCTCATGGTCCAGCAACTGCATGCAAGAGGGGCCCACATGGGGGAGCTCCATGGAGGGGCCCAGGCTCTGGGAGAGCCCTGCAGGGTGTGGGGGAGGGGCAGCTTCTGGAGCACCTCCTCATCACACTGGCGCAGGCCCTAGCAGTCGTTTTCAAACTCACAGGTTTTTTTTTGTTGTTGTTAATGTTAAATTGTAAAATGGCTTGTCACACCATTATAAATAGTGCAACAAATGGTGCTTATAAGTATTTTGCCCTCTGTAAAATATTCCATTTTCTTAATTCAGCCTGACTTCATGTGAGCTTCTGCACTGGTGGTGTGCTTGTGTGTTCTCGAACACTGTCCCAAGTCAGTCATTTCCAGACCTGCTGACCAATGCCCCCCCGCCATCACCTCCCCTTTGGGGAAGGGTCTTATTTTTGTGGCCCTGCTGAGTCTGTGGAGGCTTCTTGGAAGGAAGGAAGGCGTGTGCCATACCTCAGTTCTTGGCAATGCAAACAATGAGCAAGGAAAAGTGAACCAGGTTAGAAGAGGAGACTGAGTACAGAAGACACACCTCAGCTCCACCACAGGGCGGGCCACAGGGCAAGTGGGAGGGGCCTGCAAGGAGAACTGCCTCGTCAGGTGGCGGTGGCTTCTCCTGTGCCACCGAGCTCCTCTGCTTGGCGCGCCTGGATGTGCCTGTGCCTGTAAGTGACACCACACACACCAAACCCACAGCACAGACAAGAAGCACACACATACACAGAGACGCACTAGGCACACAGACACAAACACACGACACACAACACACATGCGTACGCAAGCACAGTTGCGCCTTGTTGGTTTACACGTGGAGCTTGTTTAGTGGATGGAAACTGTTGAACGTGTAACCGCGGGTTCCAGCATCGGTTCTTTTCCTGCCTGCATCGTTCAGGGGCACCCTCACCAACCGGAGCCCCCATTTCCTCCTGGGAGTGAAGCCAGAGCTCAGCCCAGTGGCTGAGGAGACTGCAGAGCTAGGCTTCTGGCCCACCACATGGGAGAAAAGCGAACTGGTGGGGCCGGGTGGTGGGGGCGCCAATCTGAGACTTCGGCTGGGAGGTGGCTCACTCCTGCTGGCTCCCCAGAGCCAACTTCCAATGCTCTGAGAGGCGGGGGTTGCCCTGTCTGCACAAATACGGGGAGCATGTGATTTCTTTGAAGGGCAGGTTGTCCCTAAACCTTATTTCTTTGCCTGGACCTCAGATTCAGTTAGCCGAAATCAGGTTACTACTCAAGAGCAGGAAAGAGAGACGAGGTGGGGAAGCTTCCCGGTGGAGTGGAGCCAGCCTCCCCAGCACCCAGCCCCGAGAAACCAGGCGAGGGGTGCCCCTTTGTTGTCACTGCTTAGGGAACCGGGTCCCTGAGGAGCTGGCGGCCGAGCTCTGTCTGGACAGCGTGACACCCTCTCACTCTGATGCTGTGTGGCGATCCTGGTTCTCCCACATTAATCCCGCCAACAAGGGAGTTCTGTTAGCTGCTCACTTCTATAAATATTTACCAGCACCGCCTCGGAGCTGTCCCCGTCCATGTATTTGCCTCTCATTACTGCGGCAACTGTTCCCAATGCAGCGCCGTGACTGCGCCCGGCTGTGTTGGGATGTCTTCGCAGAGGAGGGATGGGCAGATGCTAAACGGTTTCAGTGGGGAGGGCTTTATGGGAAACATGGGAGGTGACTGCATCTGTCACTCGACCTGAAGGATGGAATGGGTTGCCCTAGAGAGTCTGAGATGGTTCTGCATTTCTTCAGCCTTGGCCCGTACCACCTCACAGAGCTAATGTTCTCACTGCTCTAAAAGAGCCATTTCCATTTACTCCTTTCTCTCATTCTTCAGGCAGGCCACGCAAGATGTGGGAGCATAAATCAGCGCAATCTGGTCATGGAGTTTGGCCCAGTGAGGGGAGCAGACTGGTAAATCAGTCGCGAGCCACAGGGCAGGGAGGTCGGCTCTGAGAGCACCCATCTGGATGTGCTGACCAGCTGGAGGAGTGGCCTCGCATGCCAGGCGCAGAACGGGGGCCAGTCACGCAGCACCTCAGGGGAGCTGGGACCCAGCTGCCCACGGGATGTGACGTTCTGGTGGTGGGAGAAATGGCGCGTCTCACCTTTGGAGAGGGGGCTGTGTGGGGCTCTGCCTCCTGGGACCTGGGCGTGGCCCGGTGAGCAGTGACCAGTGCCGCGTGATGCGATAGGACGTGCCCGATGCCTTTTCTTCAGTGGCACCTGCCTCAGGTGTCCGGGGATCCTGTGCGTCTCAGCTGCGGCTCTCCTCTCGATGCAAACCCGCTCCGACTTCAGAGCTGCGAAATGTGCTAGCCAAGGTGTGTGCGAGCCTTGCCCCTTAAATGGTCACTGCTGAGGGTTTGCTCTTAGAAAGGCCCAGAGGGTCAGAGAGCGCGCGGCCAGGGAGTAGGGCCTAGGGTGGGCCCTGTGGCTGCAGCTCTGACAGAGCACGGACCGTTGAGCAGGTTCTTGCGTAAGATGTTGGTGGCTTGCCTCCGTGTGGTGGTGGCCCTGGCGAGAGGTGCTAGATTCTGTTATGCCGAAGGCAGAGCCGACAGTGTTTGCAGGTGGGCCAGAAAGGGCAGTGACAGAATGAGTCCCTAGCTTTTGCCTGAGCAACTGCAAAGGTTCAGTTGTGAACAGAAAGGAAAGGCTGCTTGAGTTGCTCATTTGGGAGAGGGATGTCAGGGTCTTAGTTTGGGCTGTGAAGCTTGAGATGAACAACAGCCACCTGAGGGGAGAAGAGGAGCAGGCACTTTGATGGATGAGTCTGGAAGGCAGGGAGGAGGTCTGGGCCGGAGCTAAACGTTCGGCCGTCAGCGGCAGGCCTCCAGGAGGTCATCTGGTGAGTGAGGTTGGACAGGAAGGAGCAAGGCCCAGGTCTGAGTCCTGAACTCGACAATGCCTAGGGCTTGGGGAAAGGGCTTGAACTAGCAAGACAGTCTGAGAAAGCACAGACGAGAAATCGAGGACAGCCAGACCCGTGCCATCCCTGAGACTGAGCGGACGGGGCTCGTCAAGGAGTGAAGGAGCCAAACACCCCACGTTGTCCCAAGTGTCCAACAGGGAGGTCTGAGGAAGGCTGGAGAGGCTTGGCAATGCGGGCCATTGGCAGACGTGGAGTGGTGAGGACAAAGGCCTGGGGGTGAATTTAAGAGAGCGTGGGAGGGGAGAAGCAGGTGATGGCGTTGCTAACCCCTCTCTTGTGTGTTCTGCTGTGATGGGAAGAGCAGAATGGAGCAGTTGCGGAGGGGGCGGTGAGATGGAGAAGGGCAGTCTCCTTGGGTCAATGAGAAATAACCAGGACTCCGCAGGGCACGCACTGGGGAACCTACTTGCAGACGAGGAAGGACTCCGGTTGGCCATTCCAGACCAAGAGCTCAGACTAGCAAGGACAGGCCTAATCCAGGTCTGTCCAACTAGACCTTGCTCTGTCCACTGTATGTTACTGGATTTCTTTAGAAATTTTCCTATAACCCGATGACCCAGAAATTCTACTCTTACTTACATAATCATAATCAAGAGAAATGTTTACTCAAATGCACCAAGAAATAGCTAAAAGAATGTTCACTGGAGAATACTCACAAAAGCACTAAACTGGAAACAACCCAATTTCCATCAGTGGTAGTAGAATGGATAAAGAAATCACAAAACTTTCCTATGTTGAGAATGAACCAATTACTGCTACCTGCAAAGGCATTTTAACCCTTGAATTATGAGGCTGAGCGAAAGAAGCCAGATACCAAACAGCACACAACTTACCTGTTCAACTGATACATAACTTGAAGGGCCAAAATAAACTAATGTGACAGAGGCCAGAAGAGTGGTTATTTGAAGGCTGTGGAGGTGATGAGGAGTGGAGGAGGGAAAGGGGTGCCCCCAATGTTCTATTTCTTCATCTTGATAAAGCTTAATAATATTATGTGGATGATTAGCTTTATAAAAATGGATTGGGAGGTACCCCAATAATTTGCATATTTTCTATAATACTTTTACTGTAATAAATGTTTTTTATTTGGAAAAAAAAGGCATATTCCTATAATCTGAAGTCATAGAGATTGACCTACCCATGCCCCCCATCTTCTACTCAGCCCAGCCTGGAGGGGGAGCACAGGGAAGGCAGAATTTAAGCTTGCACCCACTTTGCTTGTTTCTCCCCTGGAGATCCATCTCTCCCATCCCCCTCCAAGTCTTCTTCTGTTTCCTCCTACACACACACACACACACACACACACACACACACACACACACACCTTCTTCCCATTTTTAAGATGTGTCTTCCGATGTCGGGGAACCCAATGATGTGAGGGTGCAGTGAGGACACCTCGGCGCCTTCCCCAAGCACCTGGCAGCCTCCTGGGGAAGGAGCCCGTGTGCAGGAGCTTGAGGCTCTGCAGAGTTGCTCCCCCAGCTCAGCCAAGCAGTCTCGCCCGGGCCACCAGGAGGGACGGGGCTGCAGGTCTCCACTGGCTGTGAGGACCTGAGACGGGGAGATACTGGTGGCCCCACAGGGCCGACATCTAAAACAACCATAATTCTCAGAGCCAGAAGGAAGAGGAACCGTGGCAGGTGCAGGAAGATTGGGGCTAGAATATGACACCATGAATGAACAGTAAAGACCAGGTCAGAGCGCCTAAAAAAAAAAAAAAAGTGACTTGGGCTTAAAAACAGAAATCAGTGCTCAGATGGCTTCTTCCATGAGGAAAGGCCTTGAGACGGCGAGAGAAGGGCTGGACGTCAGCCGCACTCGGCACGGCTGGGTTATCTCGCTGTTTTTTCATCCTCATTTAATTCCTACAACACTGAGCCAGGAGAAGCTGAGGAAGCCCTTTGGTAGCACATGCTTTGTGTCCTTTCTCGTTCAAGATCAAATGAGCTATTGATCTTGCCGTTTGCTTTTCGTTGGTTATTTTTCTTCTTTAAGTAATAAATGATGAGTTGTTTGCCTTCAAAGCAATTTCTCATGTTTTTATCTGTTGAAAGTGTTCCAAGGTCAAGGCAACATAAATCATAAACTCCAGCCAGCAAAAGGGCATATTCCCATGTCACAGGTGGTCACCTGAGGACCATGAGAGGTGACATGCCTATTGGTGATGCCCTCTGGTGCCAGGCAAGCCAGAGTGGGGAAGTGTGAGGACAAGAATCGTCAGCTTCTGCTGGTCCATTCAAAGACTTCTAAAGGGAGCCTCCCTGGTGGCCGAGGGGGTAAGTCTCAGCATTGTCACCACCATGGCCTGAGTTCAATCCCCTGCCAGGGAGCTGACCCACATGGCACAGCAGACCTCGCCTGTCTCTCCTGCTGCTCCCCTCAGCAGTGTATTTGAATAATCTGCCCATTCTGCTCCCCGCTCTGTCTCTGGTGAGTCCTCTCACACCCCTCACATATCTGGACTACACCCCAGTTCTTCTATGCAAAGCAACAACAACAACAGCAACAAAACCCAAAATCTTCTAAGGAAGAAAGGAGAACTCTCAGAGATCAAATCCTGCTCATTGCCCTGGGTGCGCTCCTTCCTTGGGACTTCTGTTTTCCCCTTGTAATTCTCCCTACACACCTGTGATTAACTTTCTACCCAATTTAATGTTTCATCTGGAATTATCAGGTATGTAGTTTGGTTCCAATTTTAAAAGGCTACGCGTAGACTCGCTTCTCTCTAGAAGGTACTTGTAATGTGAAATTAAGGACAAGACTCCAGCTTTCAGGCAACTGTTAAAGGAATAACTAATGGAAAGCTGCTCTCACATCTCACTCATTTTGGACACATTCTAATTAACTCTGCCAGAAAAATAATTGGCTCAGATCGGGTCGATCTGATTGAGGATCTAAATAACCGCGCTTGAGTGGTATTTATATTTCAGTTTCTGGTCTTGGAAAGTTAATATGTGGCTTGACTGTTAATTGTACTCTATGTGGGGACAAAATAACACTAAGGTCCATTAAATGATATCTACCTATTCCTAATCTCCTTGTAAATAGGCACAGAGAGAGTTTTTTCTAACAGTTCTTTAGCATGAATGTTTTTCAAAAGTTCATTTTAAGTTGGTTGTTTGGAACTTGCATTATTTCCCTAAAGAAATAATATCATGGGCCATAGTAATAATAGCAAAAACCCTCAAAATTCTTATGTAATTAAAGATAACATATTGATAGAACCACCCAGAGCCTTTGGTCCCGGGCGTACGTCATGCAGTTTAGGGGAAAGGAACACAGGAAGGGGGTGCCCTCCCGCCCCAATTCCTGTGACAGGGGCCTGCCGTGTCCAGAGCGAGGACAGTCTCAGAGGGACATGCAGGGCAGATGCAGGCCTGGGCAGGCTGGCAAGGGGCGGAAGCAGGACAGCTGCCAGTATGGGGAAGAAGACCCCGCTCCGCTGACTCGCGTGGCTCCCAGCGGCTCAGGGAGGCTTATGGAAGAGGAGTAAACGGAAGGACCAAATGCAGGCATGAAGACTAGTCGTCGGGTGGTATCGGCGAACTGCCTTGAGGTCCAGGGCAAATTCTAAAGCTGCGTCTAGAGAGAAAAAACTTCATGGCTGAGCAGATTCCCAGGACGTGGGTTTCAAACTGAGGGACAGACAGGGGTGAGGTGAGGGGTGAGGGGTGAGGCGTGCGGGGTGAGGGGCGGAGGACACAGGCAAGGGACGCCCGGGCAGGTATCAGTAGTTTTGCTTCAGTCTCTCCTTCCGCGCGAGGGGTCTTCCTTTCTTATTCTTTAAGGGGACCATGTTTTAAGCAGCATTTAAAAATCAGACATTTGCCTTTGGCTTCTGCACCTCTTGTTTTTCCGCACTCTTGTCATGCTTCCCTGACGTCTTCTCCACAAACTCAGGATGTGACCCCTGTAGACGCCCCCCTGAACCTCGCCCCATGTCTTACTCATTTCTGCCCACACTCACCCCTCCTCTCTCCCTTCCCTAGCGTCAAAATCCTCAGCTCTCAGTGCAATGCACCGAATGTGCTTGAGGAGGGAAGGACGTGCACTGTGAAGGGAGTGACCAGTCACTGCCGGTAACCCTGGCAAGGTTTGCCATCTGGGGGGATGCCTGTTAGCTGGAGACGCTGTGACTGCTGGATTTCAGGCCGCACAAGGTACAGGCAGTGAAGTGGAGTGTAGGGCATGGAGGCGGGAGGGACAGTTCCTGGCAGGGAGGTGAGCCATAGGCAGGTAGACCCCACCTAAGGGGCTCCCTTTAGCTGTGCCCCTCTGAGTGGGTGCCAGTTACCCAAGACCCCCTTCCTCAAATTCTGAGTCATAGTTTTCCTAAAGGGTCTGGATTTTCAATTGCATTTCCTACTGTTAAAATAGGGATTAGATTATACTGTGGAGGTGGGGCAGGGCTATGATTATGATATCCACCTAGCATCTCTTGAGTACCTTTAGGGACTCCTAGGTACCAGAATTGCCCTAAGTATTTCAATGCATGGTCTTTTAAGCCTTACAGTGACCCTAGGGAGGGGACCTGCTGTCTTCCGTCAGGTTCCAAAGAGGAAACCAAGATTTCCTCAAAGAGATTAGGGAACTTGGACAGGACCATAATGCTGAAACTCGGCAGGACAAGATTTGCACCCAGGCTAGCAGCCCCAGAGCTGGGCCCCTGCCTGCGGCTGGCTGCTGCCCGTGCGCCTAGAGCCAGGGCAGCTTAAGCCACCGCGTGATGCAACTGGCCGCTTTCTCGGCAAGACACGTCTGCATTTTCCAGCCATGGTGACCTAGAAGTTGAACTGAGGCATTGAGGATGAGGCAGAGACAGTGAGGAGCAAAGTAGGTAGGGGAGCAGCTGGCAGAAGGGAGTGAGCTCAGATGTTAAGGTAATTGAGTTAGAAGTTGATCAGGCAGATGGGCAGAGAGGATGGGTCAGGGAATGACTGAGCAGCCATTTCTATGGAAGAAAGTCCAAGGGTTCTACTGAATTGAGCTGGGGAGAAGATGAGATGGAGAGAGGCTTGGTGCTTGGGTGGGACTGAGGCCATGACTTTGTCTAAGAGCGAGGATGAGGGGACAGATGAGGCAGGAGGACTTGAGGAGAGAGGCGAATGGTGCGGAGGCTTGGACTGCACCCCGCCCCTGGAAAGGTAAGTTTCCTGTAAAGACAAGGGTCAGCTGTTCAGAGAATATAACAGGCTAAAAAAGACTGTGTGGGTATTGTGTTATGATCAGTGATTACAGGGCCGGGCCTGGCACTGTGTTCAGGGTCCTACCTGCATTATGTAAATTCCTCAAACCATTCAAGATAGATGCTGATGCTTTTGTTTTACCCACAGAGGGAACGAAGACCCAGAATGCTTAAGTACCCTGCCCAGGGACATACAGTGAGTACATTACAGAGTGGAAATTTGAAGGTAGGACTAGCTTGCTCCATTAGTTAGGGCACAGGCTAAAACGTGATACAATCACCCATAGAATGGTGCATTAAACAAAATGAAAACTCATTTCTGTCTCATGTAGCAGATTGAAGGTCAGTGGTTGGGGAGAGGGAGCAACTCTGCTTCATAATGCCATTCTGAGGCCCTGCATTCCTCTGTCACGCAGGATGTGAGATCTTCGGGGCTGTCCCCATCAGCATGGGTGAAGCTGGCTCCTTACAATGTCTGTGTCCTTGTGGGGAGACCTTCTTTGAGCTCTCATGAGTCCCCAATAAGATCACTGTTCTAACATCCAGATTTGGTCATAATTTCACGTCGGTCTGATAAGTAGTTTGGAGGAGAAGTTAGCCAGGTGGTCTTGTGCCCAGATGAAACCACGCTCTAGAATGAGAGGAAAAAGACCTGGAAAGCTTTTGAAATTTTGGCTACATGATATTGCTTCTGGTTTCACAGATGAGAATGATGAATCTGGAGATCTAAGGTGACAGACAATGTGTAGTTCCGGCTTGTGATCATCTCAGAGCCCTGAGAGGTGGGGCTGTGGTTTGGGTTAAGTGACCATGAGGTTTCTATTCTTTCTGGAAGATATTTTTCCATGACTCAAGGAGTATGTGTGGGGTAGGGGGGAGTCCTTGCCATGAAATACTTGGTTCACAGGGAAGGTTCAAGAGACTGCCCAATGAAAGACGGCAGAGGGGGTCTCAGCATTCTCCAAACACGAACGCTACTAAGAATCACCTTGGGAGGGCCTCCCGTGGTGCAAGGGGTTAAGTCTCAGGACTATGAAGCTGTCTGCAGCCACTGCAGCACGAGTTCGATCCCCAGCCAGGGAGCTTCCCACATGGCGCAGCAGACCTCTCCTGCCTCGCCCGCTGCTCCCCTCAGCAGTGTGTTTCAGTCCATCTGCCTGTTCTGCTTCCCGCTCTGTCTCTGGTGAATCCTCTCTCACACGCACACACCCCACACAAACCTCTGGTCTACACTCAGCTCTTGTATGCATAAATAAATAAATCTTAAAAAAAAAAAAGAATCACCTTGGGAAAACCATAAGTAGGCAGAGTACAGGGAAGAAAACCTAAGTTACCAGTTATTTCATTACCAGAGATCAGCTTTGAGATATATAGATGTAATTTTGTTTTCCAAATTTGAGTCATAGCCACATACTATTTTGTGTGCTGCTTTCCCCTGCGTGGGGTCCAAGGTATGGCCATGCCAGCTGCCTCCAGCTGGGAGGAAAGAAGAGCTTCCTTTCCATCCTGTGCTTGGCATTGCAATCTCTTGTCTGTTACAGCTTGATGTACAAACAGGAGCAGACATTCCACTACTGGATGCTGAACCCCAACCCTGTGTTCCTACTCACCGGTGGGGGTGAGCGGGGGTAGTGGGGATCAGGGTAAACCCACAGGTGACCTCTCAGGTCCAGCACCCCCGATTGTGATGCTCTGAATTAATGGAGTTTTGGAATTCTCATGTATGTCTAGGACCTAGGAATCATTGTCATCTAAGCCAGCTAGAGAGATGTAACCTAAAATGTCGGAGCTAGGAGGGGAGGAGATTGAAGTTTGCCTGGTTCACTCCAATTCCCCACCCAGGGGTGTTGGAAGATAACTGGTAGGTGGTCTCTCCAAGCCTTTGTGCTCCCCACCTACAGCCCATTCTCCTCAGGAATGAGAGTACGAAGGCCCCGCGCCCTCTGAGCTGACGCCAGTCTCATCCCTGTAAGACCAGCTGTGGTCTCCTCCATCACCCAGGCAGCCAACGGGGGCAAAGGGAGGACTCTGCACTTCAGTCCAGACTGCAGTGGGTCCTGTCTCATTCTGAGGTGTGGGCAGCTCTCCCACTTCTTCCTTTCTAGGCTGCAGAACACCCCATAGTGCGTGACATAGAGTCATCTGTCTTAAAATTTTCTAGACAATGGGATCAGCTTCTTTTCCAGGGGACGATCAGGTTGTCCCATATGTGAAGTGGCCTTGACCTTGGGTCACTGACAACAGAACCCTGGGGTGTGTCTGTCCTCACACTCCCAGCCATTGATTAGTGAGTGTTGAAGCTCGGGGTAAAATGCATCCCTTCTTCTCTTGACTGAGAACAGAGTAGTTTCCCAACTTCAGGCTCTGTGATGTGAGCCAGCTTCTCTTCAGTCTTTGTGGGCCTGTGTGGCCGTCCAGGCTCTCAGAGATGGCAGGGGTGAGCTGGGAGGCAGGAACCATGTCTGCTCGCTTGGGTGGTCCAGCACTTGTCTTCTGTGTTTCCTGTGACCAGATTGCTCACACTTCCTTAGAGTTAATAATAGCAGAATACTTACTAGTGTGATGCCTGTAATACTATCACTATAGAGCTATCTATCTATCTATGAATCTATGAGAGAGAGCACTATTCTAGCATCCATTAGCATCCATTCATTACGAATCTTCATAACAAACTGAGTTCCATTCTTTTTTTTTTTTTTAAGATTTATTTTTTATTTATATATACAAGCTGGGGTACAGGCTAGAGGCGCGGGGCGGTGAGAGGGTTCACCAGAGACAGAGCAGGTAGCAGAATAGGCAGAGCAGAAATACACTGCTGAGGGGAGCAGCGGGCAAGGCAGGAGAGGTCTGCCACGCCATGTGGGATTCTCCCTGGCCGGGCGTCGAACTCGCGTCGCCGCTGCCGACAGTTCCATAGCGCAGCGCCTAACCGCTGCGCCACCGGGGAGGCCCTGAGTTCCATTCTGATGCCCATCTTATGGATGAGAAAACTGAGGCACATGCAGCAAGTCAATGTTTGCTCCTACAGATCCACTTGCCCCCTCACCAAGTTCTCCACGCCGGGATCCAGGTTTTATGAACAACATCAACAGGCCACTCTACTCTATGGTTTTGGTTGAGTTTAGCCAATGAGGAGCCTCATCAAGAGAATGGAGGAATGGAGAGAGCGAGGTCGTGCCCCTGTCCCTGGCTTCCTGCTGGGGGAGGGGCCTGGCAGTCTGCGTCTCCCAGCCTGAGGATGCTGCTTTTAGGGCCCTCTCTCTTTTTGGGCTCCAGTAACCTTTCTCCCCCTCCTTCTTCCTGCTGTCAGCTCCACTACTGCTAGCCCCGGGTTGCTGCTGTAGCCCCTGGGCTCCCCCGAGACCCCACTCACATAAATGAGTCCCTTTGTAATAGGCCCCTCAATTACCCTGAGTATGCCATCTGTTTCCTCCTGGAACCCTGACTAACACAGGCCCCTCGATTTAACTAATTTTCTCAAACTCCAACAGGAAGGAGCAGGGCTGGGGTTTGAATCCCGGTAGTCCGTCTCCAACATCCACACTTTGAACCACCACACTGAAAGCTCTTGATGGAAAAAGCACTGGTCAGGAACCCAGGATGCAGGTTTGTGCTCCTCTGCCACCAACTCTGCAGCTTAGAGCAAATAACCTTTCTTTTGGCCTCTTTTTCAGGCATAAAATGAGTTGGGCTCGGTCCTTTTAGTGCTAACACTAGAATTTCCTAAATTCCTACAGAACGGCAGTCTTTCTCAGGCCAGTATGTCCCAGGGTCTTTCTTGGCTATTAGTTGTCCCTGCGAAATCTTGCCTTTAACACCCATAAACAACCGAGAACACAATTTGCAGGGGCAGTGTTGCACTAAATGAAGTTGTGCTCCGTTGCAGAAGGTGTCCTGCCCCCAGGAAATCCCTCCTTTCTCATCAGTCCAAATGTGGCCCCTAACTTGCTTGTCTTGGTTATATTGCTTTCCCTAGAACTCCATTTAATTAAATAACAAACCCCCCAAAAACGAAGTCTTAGTCATCTAAGTAAGGACAATCTGCACTCAGAAAAGCGCTAAGGCTCCAAAAGTAGCAAAATTCTTGTTTTTGCAGTTCAGTGAAGTCAGTTTCCTTTTTCATGGGCACCAAATGACTGAATGCCAACCGCGGAAATTAAGGATTTGGTTTTGGTTGGAAAAATGGCTGATGACCCAGACCAAATGCAAGTTTTACTCTAGATGGAAGAATCTGGTGATTGAAAACCACCATTCAGGGGCAAGTTCAGCTCTCCCTGCCAGGGGAGGTTGGTGCAGACAGGATGAGGAGGCCCCAGCATGGCTGAAAGACACAGAGAGGGGGTGGAGGGGTGGGCACATGGCAAGGGCGATTGGGAATGCAGTTTGGGGAAATTTTGTGGAGAAAATGCTCATAAGCAGAATTATGACAGAACAGCAAACTAGTCCCAGCCTCCACTCAACACCAAATCAAGGGAGGGGAGGGATTTTAGATATGATAGAATTCATTTAATGTGAAAAATATCAGAGGGTCTCAGTGGGCCACAAGTTCATTGAGTTGGTGATTCTTTGAGACAGAGTCTAGGGTCAGAAAATAGAAAGTTTACACCCAAAGTGATATAACTTGTGCAAAGCCAGAACCCAAACTAGGTCTTTCTCACTGTAAAACCCAGACTTTTTTATTTGCAGTCTAGATTCCCAAACCTGGGGAACTGAAAAAAAAAATATATCCTCAGGCCCCACTTCTGACTTCCTGAATCGGGAAATTTGGGGGAGTAGCTTAGGAATCAATACTTTTAGAAAAGCATAAATGACATGATGTTGCTGGGACACAGGTATGGTCAGATATTGGTAGTAGCCAAAGCTGAGTGTTGGCTCATGGGAGTTAACTTCACTGTTCTCTCTGCTTCTATGTCTCTTTTAATTATTCCACAGTAGACCACTGGGAAAAGAAAAAACAAAAAGAAGCATCAAGCATTCCCTAGATCAACTAGGTTAAAGACCCCCCTGCTCCATATTGCAGACTGGGTGGCCTTGCCAGTTTGTGAACAGGTGTTGAGGGAGAGACTAAAGTACAGTGTCTCATTTCAAGGGGGCTAAAGAATTGTCTGCTCTCCAAACAATCAGGAGAGCCCCCACCAGCAAACATCATAGAACATGGGAATCATATTGGGAATTTACCAGATTGAATCTCCCCTTCCCTACTGACACCATCATCCTAAACACTCCGAGCAAGAGGGTAATCTGTTTGGGGTAGGGTTTGCTCTTATCCCAGACCTGCTAAATCACCAGAGAAGGGAAAGTCATAAGACACTGGCAAATGGGGTATTTTCTCCTGTTCAGCACCCCCAGTGTCATATGCCCAATCACAGTGAAGGTGCCAATGCCCAGGTATTTCTGAGCACAAGTCAGCCAGGGATTGGCAATAGCTCATGAGCCTCTGCCTTGCAACCTGGCATGAGGGAGGCAGACATGGACGCATGTCTTCAGGCCACATCCCACCCAGTGCAGTGGGCAGCAGCGACAGAGAGCTTAAACATGCCTAGACCAAGTCTGCTTGGGTCACCACTGTTGGCAGCTCGTCAAGGCTTTGAGAGACTTTGCTGTCTTATCTGTAAAATGAGAATGGTTCTGTGAGTGACGCGTTGCCGGAGATTACGGGCGGTGGCCTCCGTGAGGCATTAGCCGAGATCCCAGGACCTGAAGTGTGAGAATCACAGTTCTTGTGGAGCCTGACTGTCCCTTCTTCCTGCCTTCCTGGAGCAGAAACGGTGGGTGCTCTACCTGCAGCCCCTGGTTCTTCCATCAAGGTGTCCCAGCCGACTTCCAGCTGCCAACATCTGTATGGCTTTGTCTTTTCCTATAGTGACAGAAGGTTACTTTGTTCCCAGATAGGGGGGCCAGAGGCAGTCTTCCAACCCTGCACAGCACTGCAGCAGGTCCTCCCCGGGAGCAGTGGCTATATCCGCCTTTTCTCCCCAGGGGTCAAGCTCTTGTCACCCTTTGCCCCGTGACTAGGCAGTCTCACCTAAGGCAGATGTCTTGAATGATGATACTTGACCTTCTCAAGATTTCCTGTACCAGTTCTCACAGCTTCTAGGCCATGGGTTGGCAAATGTTTTCTATAAAAGGACAGATAGTGAGTATTCAGGTTTTGCAGGCCATACAGCTGTTGTCATAACTATTCAACTCTTCCACTGTGTGTGGAAGAGGCCATATTTGGTCTATGGGCCATAGTGTACCAATCCCTGGTCTAGGCCAACAATGAGCCTTTGCCCATCTCACATGGTAGAGGTGGGAAGTGCTCTCTTTGCTTCAGAAAGGGCCATGGGACCGAGCTAGCGTGAACTCTCAGATCCGGGAGATCACATCAGAGGGTACTGGCCTAGGGATAAAATGTGAGGCCAAATAAGAGAGAGTTTATTGATATGCAGGCACTCTCTCATGACTCAGGATTTAGCGTCTTGGCAAAGACACCTAGAGCCAGTCCTTAATCTGCTGCTGAAATAGTGCCCTGCAGCTTGGAAATAATGATGGCCTCGAGTAAATGAGATATTAATGACAGAGCTCCCTTGGCAGCAAAGAGGTAGAATGTTCAGTGAGGTAGGCATACAAAAATAGATTTATTATGTTAGACCAGAGAGTCTACCAATTAACCAGTCTCTGGGAGAGTGCAGAGGGCATGATTTTCACTGGTAAAGTAAGGACTATGCCAGTGAGGGGGCCACCAGCATTGTTGGGACGCTCCTGGTGACTGTCCTTTCTGGACCCTGTGCTCTGTGGGCCTGGGTTTCCTAGTGTCCCTAGTGATAGCTTCAAGAAGATCACAACATACTTGGTGACACTTAACCACAAAAAACAAGGTGGACAAATGATTGGAACAGCAAAAACAGTTGCAATGGCAACCTGCAGAAATCAGGGAAACGTGACAGATGACTCTGGTGTCCTAGCAGTAAGACTGGAGTGTGTTGCTTGAGCTATCTATGTAGCCAAAGATAAGAGCAGGTGAATCAAAGGTTGGCATAAGCTGCTGCGATAGGAAAACCATGATCCTTTGCTCAGTTTTCAGACATGACGCAGCTGTCAGACCCAGAGCCCACCTGCAGAAGGGGTCCTGAGCGCCCTTGAGGCGTGACTCTGCGATGCTACGGTGAGCACACATGACCGTGGTTATTCCCTTCATCGATCATCAGAAGGACCTATGGCCTTTCCATTTACTGTACTGAACAGGGAGCACATTTCCCCTTTGTTCTGGAAGGAGACGCTGTCTCTGTTTCCCAAAGCTCTTCCCCAAACATCTTTGAAAACACACTCCAGAACACAAGCAGTCTTGTGTATGCCCACAAAACATGCAGACCTCTGAGAAACCCATGGAAAATTATGTCTCAACACTTGAACCACAAAATAGTCTATTGGCTGATTCTTTCAAGCATTCCTAAATTTAAATTAACGTCATAGAAAAATGTTTCCCTATGAAGGAATCAATTCTCAACAACATTTGGATTATCTTCTCATACAATTTTCCTGTTACTGACAAGTCTTTAATGATGAATTTTCAGTTGGGATATTGCTCAGGTTCTTGTTGGTGACTCTGACGGCCAGGTCTATCCCAGCTGTATAGCGGCCCTGCCAATATCCCCCGAGAAGAGGCTGCGCCACCTGCCTCGGCAGCACTCCACTATACGCAGCCTCATTCTCTGACCTGACACTGAGTGGTTGGGCCTCCTGTAGCCCCCACCCTCTTTGACTTCAGCTCATCTATTTATATCTCTGTTCTTTCCACACAACCACTCTCTTAAGACCACACCTCAGAGCGATGTCTAACTACATGGTATCAATGTCTAGCATATTTCATTTCTTTAAATGAGCTAGAAACCATAAAATGTATAAAAGAAAATATAGGCAAAACTCTACAAGACATACATCTCATCAAAATCTTGAAAGACACATCCCTCAAAGTGAAGGAAGTGAAAGACAATATAAACAGATGGGATTACATCAAAATAAAAAGCTTCTGTACAGCAAAAGAGACATTAACCAAAACTAACAGACACCCTACCAACTGGGAAAAGATCTTTGCACACAATACATCTGATAAAGGACTGATAACAAAAATTTACAAGGAACTC
>PVIJ01005162.1:0-107369 GCA_004024925.1 Scalopus aquaticus
TGCTGGAAAGGATGTGGAGAAAAAGGAACTCTTCTACACTGCTGGTGGGAATGTGAACTGGTCCAACCACTATGGAAAGCTGTATGGCGATTCCTCAAACTGCTAAACATGGAGCTTCCATACGACCCAGCAATCCCACTTTTGGGAATTTACCCAAAGGATACAAAAACACTAATCCGAAAGGATACATGCACCCGTACGTTCATTGCGGCACTGTTCACAATAGCAAAGGTATGGAAGCAACCCAGATGTCCAAAAATAGATGATTGGATCAAGAAGATGTGGTACATATACACAATGTAATACTATTCAGCATTCAAAGAAGATAAACACATGCAATTTGCAGTGACATGGATGGAACTAGAGGGGATCATACTCAGTGAAATAAGCCAGAAAGAAAGAGAAAAATATCGAATGGTTTCACTTATAACAGGACTATAAGGAAACCAAATAGGAGAGAGACAATCAGTGGGGGGGTGGGGGGGGAGGCGGAGGGAGGGAAGGAAAAGGGCACAAAATGGAATAGAAAAGAACACAAGGGACCATGGAGATGGATCACGGTTGAATTGGTGGTGGGCTACCCAAGGGGAATACAAAATGTAAAAGACATAAACAACAATAAAAAAAATACATATATATAAAAACAGAAGACTAAGAAAAATAATCAACAAGAAAAGTAAACTGAGGAGAAGGCCGTTTAAGATGAGATAGTAAGATGAGAAATGAAATTAAACAATAGAACAAGTTTTCCAGCAAAAAGGTTTTGTCTTCACCATAGCTATACAGCATTCATTTAAGAAACACAGAACTGTGATGTCATTTCAATTTCATGAGTTCTGCTACTAATGGTGTAATTTTTAAAAATTGGAATAAAATAATGGAGTAAATAGCAAATAGTTGGGACTTTACTAACATTTTTCATTAACATCTTAAAAATCCAAACACAGCTAAATAATTAACCTTGGGAAATTTGAATGCCAGTGTCGATTTGTTGGGAAGCATAGACACTCCACGATGCAGATGGTGTGATGCGAGAAGGAAAACTATGTATTGTTCCTTCTTGCTATTCACGGTGGTTACACTCTATAAAGTAACTGTGAACACTGAATTAGCAAATACTGAAACATTTCTCCTAGGGGAAATCCACAGTTTCCTGCAAGCCTTAAGTCACAAAATATTTGTGAATGGATCAATACATAATCTTGTTTTATGTGCATTGCTGTTTACAGACACCTTATTTAATATGCAGTTGACTCATTAATATTGAACTCAGAGCCAACAGCACTGTAACCCACGCCTGACCAAAGCTTATCTAACACACAGCATTCCTCTGCAAGTCACATCAGAACCTTCGTTCACACTTAGAAATACTAGACAAAAGTTCATTATTAACGTCCATTTTGAATCGCAAAATCAACAATAGCACAAAAATGTGATACAGGTGGCACTAAACAGGCTGTAGAAAGGACATCTGTTTACAGTATGAGAGCAGAAACTAGTAGGCAGAATGACATCTTGTCTGACCTGAGCTGTGAGTGTACGTGACAGGTGACTCAAAATTTTTGCTACTCTGTATCTGTGAATGATAGCAAAGGTACTATGAGTGCTTATGTTATGTTTTACAAACAAATTTTACCAAGCCAGAGCATTCACAAATATGAAATCTGTGGATAACTAAATCATCTATGTCAGCTTTCAGTCAGTGTTCTGCTTGATTGGACCTTCTTTGTAAAATGCTCTACTATTCTAAGTTCCAAATGGTTTATGGTTTTCATTCCTTTCAGTGATGGAATTTGTGCATAACACTGAATTACAGAGTCACACATGTTGTTGACTTTCTCTAATTGCCCTTTGGAATAATCTGAGCAGAGATCAATTGCTAGGCCAAATCATATAGCAAGTCTCTAACATCCAGATTTTATCAAGCAGTATGGTTAAGAAATACTGTTAGCTAATGTCCACTATAATCTTAAACAAAATATTTAAATATTCCCAAACCTACCAAGTAGCCAGGATAAGAAAAAAGTGCAAGAAAATTCCAAGAGCATTCTTGTTAACAACTAAAAACCATATTATTAATTCAGTAGCATAAAGAACTACTGAAAACTTCAGTGTCTTCTTAAGTGGAGTAGATGTAAGAAAATGCAAAAGGACATAATAAATGCAGCAAATACAAATGTGGAGCTTGCAAAGGAAGTGTAGGTGCGATTTACTTTGGAACAGATATCAAATCCAAATATTAATAGCAACTGCCACTTTGTATACCAAATCCTGTTCATCAGTGAAATGAAAAAACCTAGATATACATCTGCTTTGATGATGTTTACCATGAATTTCATAATCCTAAGTCAAACTCAAAGCATTTTATTCACAAAGTTGTGAGGTGTCATTGGCAGAATATAGATCTGAAGATTGTGTACACATGTGTGCAAGTGCGTACATTTGTGTCTGAGAATTTGTTGCCTTGAGTATAAGATGTGGAACTAGTCAGCTAAGCATAACAAAAGTGTATTTTAAATTACCCAAAGATATACATATGTATATACACAAACATCAAAAATACACATATATAATATTTACATTTTCAGATTTATAATATTTATATTCTCTATTATTTATGTAATTTATTTATATTCTATACTATTTATATCCTATATTCTTTTTCTTTTTTTAAAAGATTTATTTATGCATACAAGCTGGGGTACAGGTCAGAGGCATGGGACGGCGGGAGTGTTCACCAGAGAAAGAGGGGGGAACGGAACAGGCAGATCGACAGAAACACACTGCTAAGGGGAGCAGCGGGCGAGGCAGGAGAGGTCTGTTGTGCCATGTGGGAATCTCCCTGGCTGGGTGTCAAACTTGCGTCGCTGCTGCTGACAGCTCCACAGCGCAGCACTTAACCGCTGCGCCACCAGGGAGGCCCCTATATTATTTTTCTATTGCTTATGTAACATCATTATGAACTTTGTGCCTTAAGCAAACACATATTTATATCTTTCCTAGAGTCTGGAGATCAGCGGTCTGATACAAGGCTAAAATCAAGTTGTCAACAGGGCTGTGTTCATTCTGGAGGCCCTGAAAGAGAATCTGCATCCTTGACTTTTCCATGTTCTAGAGGGTACCTGCATCCCTTTGGGTTATGGTCCCTTTCCTCCATCTTCAAAGCCAGCAGCATAGTAACTTCCAATCCATATCACATTACTCTAATACTCTGTCTTCATTCTCACATCTTCTCAGATTCTTTCAGGGATCTTAGTGATTATTTTGGACCCATTCAGGTAATCCAAGATAATCTCTTCATTTCACGGTCCTTACCTCAACCACATCTATAAAGTCCCCTTTGCCATGATGCAGCAAAAGTTTAACTCTGCAGGCACAGGTTATCTAAACCCTGCACATTCGTAAGAAAGGCATGGTTCTTGACTGGCTTCTGGGAGATAACCTCTAGACCTCTATAATCTTCTGACCGACTCTGTTTACTGCAGGTGGTGGGCCACAAAGAGAGTTTATACTAACAATATGATATGTAGTATGGCCCATGAGTTAAGTCATGTTTTATCAGTTTGACTTCTGGAAAGGCTGGAGACTTAGGAATTAAGGCTAGTCACATGAGCATTCCATGTCTATACTACCAACCCCAGTAAAATCCTAGAAACAGAGACTTGGGTCAACTCTTACTAGCAATATGGAAGACACTTGAACAATGTGGGGGTTAGGGACACTGATGCCCCCAACATCTCCTGCACAGTCAAAAATTCATGTAGAACTTTTGATTCCCCAAATGCTTAACAACTAGTAGCCTACCACTGACTGGAAGATTTATGAATGGCAGTCAAATAACATACATTTTTTTTAATGTTGTATGTATTACATACTGTATTCTCAGAATAATTCCAGAGAAAATAAAATGCTATTAAGAAAATCATAAAGAAGAGAAATTAAATTTACAGCACTGTAATATATTTAGCAGTACCATAAATTTACATTGCTATTACAAGATTTGTCTTTTAGCACCTAGATCAATACCAAAAGGTATGAAACACTGCAGATTTATAGACATATACACTGAACATTAAAATGAAAATATACTGTAAAAAATGCATTCATATTGATAGTGACAAATTTTTCCAGGGTATTTTTTGAAAAAACTCTGCATATAAGTGGACCTATACAGTTCAAACCCAAGTTCTTCAAGGGTCAAACTGTATTTTATATTGTTGACACTCATCCTTGTGAGAAGAATTAGATGCCGTTGTAGGACACTACTGAGAGAGAACAATTGGCAGCTGGTACCTGGTCTTTTCTGAAACCTAGGCATCTTTTGCCTTTGTTGACTTTATAATTATCCTTTCACTTATCAAATGGATGATATAAATGATGAGTATAATCACTTTTAAAATTATGTGAGTCCTAGTGACTCATCGAACCTGAGTGTGGTCTTGAGGACCATCAATTACAGCCACACAAAGCAGCATTCACAAATTCTCAGGTTTAGGATTTCCTTGGAGGGGGGATCATTATTATTGCCACTACACTGCTAAATTGATAACTGTGCTACAGGCACTTCCTCAACATATTTGACCAGAAGAATAGCTTTGAAAATATTATCAAGAGTTTTGGAAAGTATTTTTCTTTATTGAGTACAGATAAGAATTTCTCTAGAGATATTTACCAACTGTTTCATAAAATGCTAACTTTTGCAAATTTTGCAGAAGATACTACTCTTTCCCATGTATAGAACAAAAATAAAAGTGAAATTAAAGCAAATGCAGTATCATAGTATTTCCATGTTGGCTATCAATACATTACTACTTAATTAACTTTTATCTAGAAATAAATAATGAAAAATATACCCTACATTCATCTATGAGGACAGAGGCAGTCAAAGGACTGGGAAAACTCAATTAACCATTTGAAACTGCAAAACACCTACTTAGAACCCCCCCATACATATTTATCAATATCTTTAAAAGCATAAAAGATACTAAACTTAACAAAGAGAGATGAAATGTTCCTACCATAATTAAATTAAATTTGAACAAAGGAAATACTATATATCCACATACTATATATGATATATCAATAACTTCTTTCCTTCCCTCCCTCCCTTCGTTCCTCCCTCCCTTAGTTCCTCCTATCGTTCACCTATCTGTCTATCTGAAACTCTAAAGGTGAAATTGTCCAGGTTACAAATATTTTCATGAGAGGAAACTCTTTCATTCATATAAATCATATAAAACCCAAGTATTACTTAATTTCTGAAAAGGGAAAATACTGGATATGACTTATTAAACTGTACCTGATTCAGAGGCAAGTCTTAATACTGAAGGAAGATATGATTTAACAGCTTTGTCCTGAAGTTATGCTTAGAGTTTTATCATTGTTTAAAATTTCCAGAAGTTTCAAGACCACTAGGTCAGAATATTTGGGAGTACATGACAAGGAAAAAGGGAGAAAAAGATGATATAAAACAAAATTACCATTGTTAGCATCACTGATAAACCAAAAGGATGCAGTAAAATATACCCTATGTGAACTACACAGACTATGGAAAATTAATCTCTAATGGTATAGGATGGTAAGAAAACACACACCTACGCACTTTCTCTGTATTAAGTATTTTGAATTTGGAAATCAACATGACACCAGTGGAGAGAGTAGTACACTTACGATGTCACTGGCTACATCTAATCTTGCATAGCTCAAACAAAAATTCCTAAGTGTACTAAGCAGGCTGATTTGACACTCAAAATATGTCTGGTATTTTAGGATCTCTTTGTGAGTTTCAACAATGCCATCCTTTTTTTTTTTACTGGATGGAGGAGGGTCAGAAGAGCTCAAATAAAATTACTCATTTAACCTAATAAAATTTCGATCATTACAAAAATATCAGAACTATGCATACACGTCCATAAACATACACAAACTTATGTAAAATGGAAAAAAATCACACTGGGCTACTGAAACCCTGGGTTGTTTTCACAGAAGTGTGTTTATGAGAGACTGCAATGAGAGACTTCAAGGAAACCTTCAAATATTTTTAAAATTGAAATGAATACTATTAATATCTTGACATGCAATTCAGTTTCCATTCATTTTTTTTCATTTATGTCTCTATCCTATGGCATCCTTTATATTCTCAAAACATTAAAACAATCATCACGTAAAAATCTGGTCATGGTGATGTAGTGACATCTATTCAGGAGATTTCTTATAGGTGTCTGAGCTTTCACCAATTCACCTTACATAAATATTAGTAATAAGAAGAAAAGGAAGAGTAACTAAAAAACACATGTAAAGCACAAATACCTATTATTTTTCTTTCCTGATGAAAAAGGACACAGTCACACTGCTTTTTCATTCAAGCTACCATCACTTACTTTTGACTTCACACCTGCACTATTCAATGACTATAACAAAAAACAGAGCAAACTGATTTGCTTCACTATGTCTAGGTAATGAGAATCTCTAATTTCTACCTTTAAACCTAATGCATTAAAAAAGGGAATCAAGGGCCTCCCTGTGGAGCAAGGGGTTAAGTCTCAGCTATCAGCAGCCACTGCAGCACAAGTTCGATCCCTGGCCAGGGAGCTTCCCACATGGCACAGCAGACCTCTCCTGTCTTGCCCGCTGCTCCCCTCAGCAGTGTATTTCAGTCAATCTGCCTGTTCTGCTCTGCACGCTGTCTCTGGTGAATCCTCTTATCCCCCACACACCTGGCCTTCACCCCAGCTCTTGTATGCATAAGTAAATAAATCTTTTCAAAAATAAATAAATAAATAAATAAATAAATAAATAAGGAAATCAAGTTGAGGATAAAGTTTCCTGCAGAAATATGATAGTCACATTTTCTACTGCCACTAAAAACTACATATGTTTATTCTCTCTCCTCTATATACATCTCTCCCTCTTCCTACTTTCACCTCTGTGAAAAATTTATATTTGGTAGGGCTTCCCTGGTGGTGCAGCGGTTAAACACTGCGCTGTGGAGCTGTCAGCAGTGGCGATGCGAGTTCGTTGCCAGGCTGGGGAGATTCCCACATGACACGGCAGACCTCTCCTGCCTCACCCCCGCTGCTCCCCTCAGCAGTGTGTTTCCCTCAATCTGCCCGCTCTGTCTCTGGTGAACCCTCTCGCTGCCGTGCGCCTCTGGTCTGTACCCCAGCTTGCATGCATAGATCAATAACAATCTTTAAAAAAATTGCTTTTGAATCCTTTTCAAAAGCCAGTTGGGCATATTTGTTTAAGTCTATTTCTAGACTCTGCATTCTGTTTCATTGACTTGTTATCTATCACAGCAACAATGTCTCACTCTCTTGATTACTGTAGCTAGACAGTACCTTTAATAGGAGTAGGCAGTTTCAAAGTTTTTCCTTTTCAGTCATTAAATCTATAGGTCCATTTGGGAAGATTGACACATCTTCACTATTTTGAGTCTCCTAATGAAAGAATGGGGTATATCTGTAATTATTCAGGCCCTAATTTCTTCCTAATTTCTTTCATCTGTATGCTGGCATTTTCAGGATGCAGATTATGTTAGATTTATACATAAACATTACATTTCTTGGGAACAATCATAAATACAATTCTGCTACTAATTTTAATTCGAAACATTTCTAAAATTACCTAAAATTTAAAATGTCAAGTCCCTGTTAGTAATAATGGGAAAAAAACTAATAAATGAAACAAAATAAACCTTACTACTGATCTGAAGAGATTAACAGCTTTAATTGCTCTTAAAGTGGTTATATTGCTCCTTTACCAGGAGAAGACTATTCATAGGCAGGTTTTAAGTTTTAAATCATCAAGTATATATTATTATAATCCCTTTATGCTACAAATACTGCAATATTTTTCTATAACATAAGCATTTTATCCTTATTTTATATCTACTCTTAAATCTTAGAAAATAGCAGTGTTTCAAAGTAGCAACTCTCCTGGGTGGTAATGTTTCCACCAAGGACAGCATGGTAACCAAATAACCCTTTCATTCAGATTTCCATACATAAACAACTTACATCTACAATTTATAAAATATGTACTATTTAACTATACAAAAAAGCTGACAGACGTAGAAACGGTTTTTATTCCTCATATTAATAATTGCACTTTGTATCAACCCCTCTTTCATTAGTCTGTTAGTTTAAATGCACACTAAGTGGGATTTGCAAAATTAATCATAATGTTGTCTAGGCAGACATAGTGCTTAATAGAATCCACTGTCTCAGTAGGAAAGGACTCTGCCTGGTTTCAGCCAAATTTATTTGATTTAGAGCTAGGTAAATTTGATTAAATATAGAAAAATTTATATCCCTATTTAACTCCCTAGTTGTCTATTTTTTCACAGTCCAGTCCATTACTACTAGCATAAGGATCATGTGGAATTACTAAGGTTTCTACAGGAGAGAACCTCTTTTCCTTTTCTGATTTCAGTCAGAAAGCAGAGAGATTTTATAATACAAAACCACCAGTCTATTTTTCAAAATTTCATACGTTTCATGTATCCTGGCCTTATAGTACTGATTAAGTGGAGTGATATAATGCTGGTACAATAGCTTCTAATGCCACTTAATCAGAACACCAATAGCAGAATTATTAGAGAATAACAACAGCATTTACAAGTGAAAAATATCAAATACCAGCCATACAGTATGGTCCAATCTATATATTGATCTTAGATATTTGTATTATTATATGTAGAAGGATGGATGAATGGATTGGCATACATTATGGCTGGAGGAATTTTAAAAATTGTGTTCAGAGAAGTGAAATTCTCTATACAAATGTTTTGCTGGAAAAATTAATTTGTTCTTTATTTTTTAAAAGATTTATTTATTTATGCATACAAGCTGGGGTATAGGCCAGAGGTGTGGGGCAGTTAGAGGGTTCACCAGAGACAGAGTAGGGAGCAGAATAGGCAGATCGACTGAAATACACTGCTGAGGGGAGCAGTGGGTGAGGCAGGAGAGGTCTGCTGTGCCATGTGGGGCTCTCCCTGGCTGGGTATCGAACTTGTGCTGCAGTGGCTCTGGATAGTTTCACATGCTGCACTTAACCTGTTGCACCACCAGGAAGGCCGTTTGTTCTTTATATATACACACATTTTGGTTAGGTGACATATAGCTTAAAATTTAAAAAATAACTTTAGAAGTTTACAAAATAGATAATTACACATTTTACCTCCTTAGTTTTCCCCAAATTTTTCTTCTCTCAAGAATGAGAGATTTGGTCTTTCTTCCAGTATCTAAGAGTCTCTCATTGACAATCTCATTCTATCCACAAAACACTCCTAACAATTATCCTAGTTTCAATTACAGTTATTCACTTATAGTTATTTCACAGTGAGGAATATCAAAAAGAATAAATATCAAAGCATTCACAGTCAGAAGGCTGGGGTGGGGGGTGAAAATGAACAGAATCATAAGCATAATGTACTAATGTCCATAGGAATATGCAGCAAAATTCCATTAACTGGAGCCCCCCCAACACACACACACACACACACACACACACACACACAGAGAGAGAGAGAGAGAGAGAGAGAGAGAGAGAGAGAGAGAGAAAGAGAAAGAGAGAGAGAGAGAGAGATTGAATGAAAATGCTTAGTAAGACCAAAAAAAAGTCAGCATCATCCTCATCTTGCTCTGAACTCCCAAGGGATTTATCTGTCATTCTTTTTTTTTCTTTAATTACTTATCACATTCTACCTATTAGAGTAATCCACAATGAGAATATTCATCACCATCATCACCTTCATCATTATCTTTACTACCACCATCATGACAGAACTGATATAAATCATAGAGAAGAAAATATATGAAAATGGACCTGTAGTCAGATAAGAAAACTTTCAGACTTTTCCCTCTATCAAAATATGACAAGTTGACTTAAAGGGGTTAGGTATGTTTATGGTTTCTTTTCTCCTTGCAATTTCCCCAGGTAATTACATTGTAGTACTTCTATTAGATAAGGATATAGCATTAACTGGGGTCAGTTATAGACCTTCTATGAACAATAAACTATGATAAAAAAGACAAGAAAATGTGCATTTCATAGATTTCATATGCAAATGTGGTGAGTTATAATCTGGTGAATGGGTGGGAGATCAGTTCAAAAGCCTGTATGGAGCTGAAAACCACCCAGTCCCGTAGATGGCAGCACCAGGAGAATCTCTAGAAGCCTTTATGTTCTTATCTAGAGACACGGACACAGTCAGAAAGAGTAGCAAGTTTTCTCATTGCTTTATAAAATTTCAGTGAAAATGTTTCTGAGTCAGGCTTAAACAAAGAAAAACACAGCCTGATGGTGATGGCATGATTTTGTGCCAATGATACTATGAGATCATTTATTTATAAATTATATACCTTTCCCCACAGTGACATTTTGTTTTACCATAATGTTCAGGGCAATGGCCATAAAGGCAGGAGTAAGACGATTAGAGGCTGATGGAGTAGAGTGGAGTTACAGCACAGCAGCTATATATTTTTTGACTTTTCTACCCTCACCACTGTCAGCTTCATGAGTACAGAAATCATTTCTCATTAATCTTTCTATTGCTCTCAATGTTTGGAATAAGACCTTTCACAAAGCATGTTCCCAATAAAGGCATTAAACAACTGATATCTGAACTAGATAAACATAAGGAAATGTGAAGAAAAGTCAACTAAGGACGAAGATATCTTTACGCTTCATTCAGAACCTAGTAGGATACACATGCATATTCTCCACAATGAACATGTGAGACTTATAAAATATTATAATGCAATGTTACCTCAATTAAAAAAAGAAACAATAGGGCTAAAAATAGCAGATAGCTGTAATATATAAATCAACCTAAAGTAAATCAATATCACTATTCTACAATGAGTTATAATATTACCTGTCCTGATATGATAATTGCATTTCTAAGAAATCTTTCAATGGCAAACGGTACTTGGTGTTGTGACTTTTGTAGCTAAGAAAATCTACTCTTAATATTAAGTCACATGGTCCCCCCCAACACCAGTGGTCTCAGACATCCAATCTTTATCACTACTATCCTTAACACAGTGCTACTTGTGCTTTTTTCTCCTTTATCACTAATTGTTTGGCAAACCAAGCACAAAGTCATTTAGTGAAGGAATGTTTGGTTGTGAGTTGAGTTTCCTAAAGCCTAGGTGCTGTTTACATATTGATGTTGAATTCCCCGTGAGCCCATGATAACTGGCAGACAATAGGTTAGCACATGAAGTCTTCTAATTAGTTAACTATGCTATATGCAATACTGGTTCTGAAAACTTGCGCTGTTGTATAAATGTCAATACTTGGTGTTGGTTGGTATATATAAGCATTACTAACTTAAAATGACCTGTTAGCTTTTTCTTGGTTATGGAAGGTAAATAACTCAAGTAGGTAAATAAACTCAATTGTAGAATTACATACTTAGAGTTAGAAGCAGTCATAAATATTATCTAATACTGTAGCTTTTTTTCCCCCAATTCTAAGGGTACTACAGTTATGCCTACGGGGTGGAAGTGGGAATAAGTAAGAGTTGAATCGATTTCCCCTGTCACTCTTCATCCTGAATGCCTACATTTTCAATTTGTGTTTTTCTGTTGGGATTTCATATAAGATTGCTCTTAAAGAATATGTTCTACATATTTAAAAAATTAAATCCATTCCAATCTATTCCAGGCATGATAAAAAATGGAACATAAGGTTCTGAATCCACTGCATACTTGCTGGTCATGTATGACATTAAATAATGACACCTTTTCCCAAGAGTACTGGATAGTTTCAAAATTTGTCACAGCACACCTATACATTACTACAAAGCAATTGTCCCTGGTGTGTAAGTAGTTTTTATTCTTTTCACTAATTTCATTATTTTCTTTAACCATATGTGATCTAAGGTTTTCTTTCTTTTTTTTTTTTTTTTCAGATGAAAAGCCAAGGCCCAGAATGGTAACAACTACTACCAAATTACAATGGAGTAAAATTGGAGGGCAACTTCTAACAGTTTCTGTAATGCACAAACCAGTGTGTCCTTTAATAATTGCTCTTGCTCTTTCCTCACATACATGTCTTTAATAGAGAAAGGATGAACATATTAGAGGTAAAACCAGTGATAATAAAATATGCTGTCTTGGGTTGTTTTGACCCAGAAGTAGACCCTGATAAAAGGCTCTGGGTGCAAACAATTTTATTTCAGAGGAAATAAGCTCCCAGGAATTAAAGAAGTGGGTGAGACTAAAAATCAGAACAAATCCAGTTGGTGTTAATTGATAAGCATGTTATTACTGTTATCAACTGAAGCTCAATCCAACTTGGGACCTGTAGGAGACTGAGCTGTCCAACCTGACTGAAAAGAAATATGGGGTATTTTTCCATCACCTCCATGCTACAATGAGTTAAGAGCAATTCCTAATGGTCTTACTCTGAGTACTTTCACCTAGGTCAAAAGCAAATGGAAACCATGAAGCAAAGAATCACACTGAAGTAGGGAGTTTCAGGCATTTATAGGAATGGTGATTTCCCAGAATTTAGGTGAAGGCAACCAAACCATCTGTTACAGGGGTCTAGTAATATTACCTACACTGTTTGAGACATGTCACCTTAAAATCTTTCAAATGAATGACATAAATTTTCAAAAAATTTGACTGAAATGATAGTGTATTTCAAACCAAATTTTTATAAAGTTAAATTGTGATTATGTTAATTTATTATTAATTAATGACAGCATTGTAGTTCTAGTAGAATAAGTCTTAATGATACCAACTTCTCAGCCTTTGGGGCAAGATTCATTTTACATTTGGAATAAGTTTCTAATAAAAATGGGATTCATCTTCAATCAGTTAAAAGTAGCATCAGCTTGGGATGATGTATCCCAAGTGTCCCATCTTCTTGGGAAAGGTTTCTACCTGGGTCCATTACTGGTTCAGTAACACCATTACATTAGCTAACACAGTGATTGAGGTAATTGGTCTTACAATAGGAACAATTCTCTCACTTTCCCCACATACGTTAGACTAGCATTTATACTCTATCTTTAGTACATTAAAGATTACAGACATTTTCCCTTGATTTTTCTGGACATTAGTGGATATAAAGATGACATTATTTCTCCAAAATGGAAAAGTAAAACAAGCAAACATCTATAGCATGTTCATTTAGTATGCAGTTATGGGGTTTAAACACATGCCCTCTAGATATTAAAATTATCTATTGCGATACCGAGGTCTAAATGTTTACTTTCTAAGCTATGCAACAAGTATCACCATATTTGCACATTTTTTTACATGCAGTGACCATATTTTATTTTCTTGAATAATATGATAAAATGTATCCTATGTTTTGGCGCCTATAATTCTACAAATGATTACAACATTAATTTATTACAGAATGAAATAATATGCACAATGAATCGTCAGACTCAATATGTTTTTTAAACACAGTGCACTAAGTTCCACTATGTATGAAAAGAATGACTGGATATAAATATCAATTAAGAACTAATACAATTTCTAAGAAAAGAATCAAAATAAATAATTAAACATGTATAACTAGCATGTGGTTTCCTGTCACAGAGAATTGTGTTTCTAAGGAATGAATACATTTCTGCATCAATATGCTATATATTTGTGCATCCTGAGATTTTCTCTCCAGAGATGATTTAGGAGATTATAAAATAACTAAATTTGTTCAGTTCTTTATTAATTCCCTAATCACTAAATTGTATATTAGAGCAAAGAGGGCATCATATTCCATGTCATCAGACATGTTCAATGAATTTTTATTCTGTGTGGCAGCAGGGAACCAGTGATCTGTCAGATTGTCTAAATGAGCACCTGAGGTTTAGGCTGTAAACTAACCACACGTTAGTGCTGCTTTCCTGCTGTTGGCATTGTATATCCCCTACTTTCCAAGCTCCCATACTTTAGATTATAGTTCTCATTTTCTTTTTTTAAAATATTTTTAAAGATTTATTTATGCATAGAAGAACTGGGTGCAGGCCAGAGGTTCAGGGGGTGAGAGGATTCACCAGAGATAGACTGGGGAGAAGAACAGGCAGATCTACTGAAATAAACTGCTGCAGGGAGCAGCGGGGGAGACAAGAGAGGTCTGCTGCACCATGTGGGTCAGCTCCCTGGCTGGGAATCAAACTCAGGCTGCTGCAAAGGGTCATGGGGTTGGTAGCGCTGAGAATTAATCTCTAGGTCACCAGGGAGGCCAAGTTCTCATTTTCTAATGAAAATTCACTAGGGAAATGGAATTATATAAATATTTTTAATTTCAGGTATATCTTTCATAATAGTGATGCTGTATAGCACAACTGCGTGACTGGTAAAGTCCATTATTTTCTTTTCTTTTTTTTTAAAGATTTATTTTTTATTTATACATACAAGCTGGGGTACAGGCCAGAGGCATGGGGCGGTGAGAGGGTTCACCAGAGACAGAGTGGAGAGCAGAACAGGCAGATCAGAAATACACTGCTGAGGGGAGCAGCGGGCGAGGCAGGAGAGGTCTGCCAGGCCATGTGGGATTCTCCCCGGCAGGGCGTCGAACTCGCGTCGCCACTGCCGACAGCTCCACAGCACAGCGCTTAACCGCTGCGCCACCGGGGAGGACCATCATTATTTTCTATTATTGATGAAAGATGGAAAAAAAAAGGACCACATCTTAGCTTGGTTATTACTTTACTAATATGCTTGAATTTGTTTACCACAAAATTGATTATCATCTTATTTTTCTATGATTTTACTTGATCATTCCATTGAATTATTTTTATTGCTTTCTTGATGGCTACTTTCATTGAAGACCTTATGGTGATGCCATGTGATAATCACAAAGGAAATTAAACCTTAAACTACTGTGTTCTACACATATCTAATATGTAGGTAAAATATTATGATTGTAATTAAGTATCTCAAATTCTACCAGCATGAAATATATAAAATAATAACTCAACTCAATTTATTTCCATAAAAGGGATATGTAGGAATCTTTAAAATCTACTATTGATGCACTATGTTTAGTTACAATAGAAAATAATAGTACAATGAAAATTATGCTACCACAGGGCTCAAAAAAACATCTTGTCATCTGGCTGTGTAACTCATTACAACTTTAAGTAAAATTTTAGTCACTCTTTCCTCAGGTGCCATGCAAGGGATAAACAGAAAAAAATGCAAATAGTTTATAAATAAATGACCTCTAAATTATAGCACAAAAGGGTAGGGGTTCACACAGATATGAAGATGGCGCTATGGGGTTATATACAGGGGTCCACGGTTGAGCCAAAAAAAAAATGTATCACCTATACTATCTTGGAGGATTATAATATGTACAACAAGTGAATATGTGGGAGCAAGATTGTTTGCAAGTGTGAACTGGCGGCCTCCCTGATGGCGCAGAGGTTAAGTCTCAGCGCTATCAAGCTATCACCAGCCTGTGTAGCATTAGTTCAATCTCTGGCCAGGGAGCTAATCCACACGGGCCAGCAAACCTCTCCTGTGTCACCTGCTGCTACCCTCAGCTTGTATCTCAGTCGATCTTCCTGTTCTACTCCCCACTACTCTGTCTCTGGTGAATCCTCTCACCCTTTGCACCTTTGACCTATACCAGTTCTTGTATGCATAAATAAATAAAATAAATCTTTTAAAAAAAGAAAGGAGAAGGAAGTGTGGAGTGGAGTTAACATGACCAAAGGTGCTTGTCAGAGAAGTCTGTTACCTTCATGTGGCGTGGGAAAGACTAGTTTGGGAAGAAAAAAGCAAGTAAATTCTGTAAAGGGCCCTTTCTTCCATTTTAAGTTTTCTGAAAATAAGCTAAAGACAATGGGGAGCTATCTATGGATTTAAGTAGAGGGATGACATACTAAGTTATGTTTTTGAAAGAGATGAGACTATATGCTTTATAAAGAGTAAACTGGAAAGAGGCAAGAAGACAGGTAACTTAGAAGCTATCACTACTTGCAAAGTAAGTTACAGGAATCTGAAGTAAAGCAGTGACTGGCAGGTGGTATGGAAAGTGGATGGCAGACTTAAAAGACATTTATGATACAGACATTGGTTTGTATAAAGCAGGAATACTACTTCCTTCCTGGGTTATCTCACATAGTTTGTATATGAGTAAAATAAGTATGAAAGCATTTTGTTAATTCTAAAGCTCTGCACATTTTAGGAGTTAGTATTACCAAGCATCTATGAGTTAAAGATCCTTGATGCAAAGCCATTCCTACTTATTCAGACACAGTGAAGTAGCTATAGTTACAACAGCATTTTTTTAATAAAATGTGATTCTTTCAGTCCTTAGGAGAAAAACAACATGCTAGGTAACTCGGGCATATTCAAATTTCTGCATAGAAGTTGTAGTGTATATCTGCTTTGCATGAAGCTAAGTAATTGGAACAAGGGACAAGAACTAGAAATTAGAGACCTGAAATATTTTGATTTCCAGGTATGTGTGGGGATGTTCTCAGGAGTAAATGCAAGTGGGAAATATGGCACAGACTTAAAAACAGAAAGGATAATCTCTCCCAGTAAATGATGCTGGGAAAACTAGTGACATGTAAAAGAATAATACTGGACCCCTATATTACACCATGAACAAAAATCCACTCAAAATGGATTAAAGATTTAAATGTAAGACCTGAAGCCATAAAACTAGAAGAAAACATGGGATAAGCTCCTTGACACCAGTCTTAGTGATAATGTTTGGTTTTGACACCAAAAGTAAAGGGTAACAAGACCCAAAATGAACAAGTGGGACCACATCAAAATAAACGTGTCTGTACAAAAGGAAATGACCAAACAATGAAAAGGCAACCAACCATACGGGAGAAAATGGATGCACAACTTATATCTGATTAATGGTTAATATATGAGATTTATAAAGAACTCATCCAACTGAATAGAAATAAGTAATCCAGTCAAAGAAAAAAGGGAACAATTAATGCACAGAAATTTTCACAAAAATTGGTTAAAAATGATCAACTGGGACATGAAAAGGTGCTCAACCTCATCAGGGAAATTTAAATCAAACTATAATAAGATGCCACTGTTGACTTATTAGAATGGCTATTATCTCAAGGATAAACAATAACAAGTGTTGGCAAGGATGTAGAGAAAAGGGAAACCTAGTGCACTTCTGGTGGGAATTTAAATTGGTGTAGCCACTATCTAGAAAGCAGTATGAAGGGCCCTCAAAAAACTAGATTGAACTACCATAATCAGTCAGCACCTCTACTTCTGGGTATTGATCTGGAAGAAATGAAAACACACTTTTGAAAGATACATATCAGTAAAAGCCCATGTTCACTGCAGCATTATTTACAATAATCAATACATGAAAACAGACTAAGTTCATCAATGAATGAATGGTTGAATAAAAAGTCATACACCCACACACACACTCACACACACACATCCCACAGGAATATTACACACCCATAAGAAGAATGAAATTTTGCCATTTGAAACATGGGTGAACCTTCAGGATACAATGCTAAGTGAAATAAGTCAGAGAGAGAAAAACAAATGCCATGTGATTTCACCAATATATGAAATTTAATGCAGTATATACCAACGTTGATTTATAATGATGCACCCCTGAAATTAATGTTTTAATGCAATATTACTGTAACCAAAAAAATGAAGGAAAAAGTCTGAACCCAAACTCATCCGTATGTAAAACAGACTTGGGGGGGGGTTGCCAGTGTCAGGGTAGGGGTCAAAAAGTACAAGTTCCCGGTTTTAAGAGAAATAAGTCATGGATATATAATGTGTAGCATGGTGACCATGGTTTGCAACACTGTATTGTGTACTTGAAAGCTGGTAAGATATCTTAAAAGTTCTTATTAGAGTACCAAAATTTGTAACTATATGGTCACAAATGTTAACTAAACTTTTTCTAGTGATCCCTTTGCAGCATATACATATATCAAATTGAAAACAATAGCCTAATTACCACTTTGGGAAAGGAAACAAAAATTAAATTATTTAATGAGTTTAGAACATGGAAATCCTACATCCTAAAGCAGAGGATTAAAAGCAGGTAATGGCCCAAGTCACCATTGTTAAATCAGTTTCCTACCAAGTAGGCAGGGTGGGATCATGGAAAGTATGAGACATCTGAAATACGATAAATCAGTTTCACAATCCGGGTGTCTCACATATAGCTTAAACTCACTGAGTCTCAGTTTCTACATCAGTAAAATAGGAGTAAATAATATTTTTTTCAAAATTCTAGCTGAAATAATCCAAGGAAAGTACCTACTATTTCATAGAGAACATAAAAAAGTAGGTATTATTATTATATTCACAATTTCATATTTTAATTAAATTTGCTCCCATTTGACAAAAGAAAAATATTAGAAAATCAATGTTCTTATTAATCTACTACAGAAAATCTGAACTTTAAATAAACTAAACCAAATGTGAAATGAGTATAAGCAGCAAGAACAAGTATGAGAATGCAATAATAAAGCTATGCATGAGGAAAAGTAAAATCTGATACCAAAAGGAAAATACAAATTTAATTTTTTTCCAAATTTAAATTTTGTGTGGTCGCACAATACACCAGTTGGTTAGCAGTATATATATTTTTTAAAGATTTCTTTTTATTTTTGCATACAAACTGGGGTGCAGGCCTGAGGTGTGAGGCGGTGAGAGGGTTCACCAGAGAAAGAGTGGGGAGCAGAACAGGCAGATCAACCGAAATATACTGCTGAGGGGAGCAGCAGGTAAGGCAGGAGAGGTCTGCTGTGCCATGTGGGAATCTCCCCGGCGGGGCATCAAACTCCCGCTGCTCCAGCCGCCAACAGCTCCACAGCGCTGCACTCAACCCGTTGCACCACCAGGGAGGCCCAGTGGTATATTTTTATTCAGAGAATTAATCAGATTAATCATGCGTTACTCTGCACTTGCTATTATAATATCTATGTCACACATTTCTTGGCCTTCTCAGACATACAAGAAGCTTGAGTCACCATATTAAAAGTGACTGAAGATTCACATGGTTTAATAGAAAAAGTTATTATTTTAGTGTTTGGAGATTTCTGTTCTATTTCTGGTCTTCTTACTAACTAGAAGAGGTTTTAAGGAAGTGACTTTCTCTCTATAGGTCCCAGTTTCTTCATCTGTCAAACTAAGAGACTGGACTAAGCATTCCTTAAAGGCCTCTGAGTTTTAAATTCTATGCTTTTACAAGACATATCACATTAGATATTTATAATAAATATATTGGTCACATGCAGAAAAAACAACTCTGATGAATCATTAATAAATATAAAACCCTTCAATAGAAAATTAAGCATGACTTTAGAACAAGCTCCTTACTAAATGCAATATTCACATGATCAACAAATTTTTCAAAGGGTTATTTAACTCATTAATCATTAGAACAAATGGAAAGAAAACCCAAAATGAGATACAACAGCACAACACCTGGGTGGCAAAAATGAAACACTGATAATACTAAGCATTATCCAGAAATTTAATCTAGTATGGTATTAAGAAAACTTGTTTACCTACCTTAAAAAACTGCTAGACTTGGGCCTCCCCGGTGGCGCAGCGGTTAAGCGCTGCGCTGGGGAGCTGTTGGCAGCGGCGACGCGAGTTCGACGCCTGGCCGGGGAGAATCCCACATGGCGCGGCAGACCTCTCCTGCCTTGCCCGCTGCTCCCCTCAGCAGTGTGTTTCTGATCTGCCTGTTCTGCTACCCGCTCTGTCTCTGGTGAACCCTCTCGCCGCCCCACGCCTCTGGCCTGTACCCCAACTTGTATGTATAAATAAAAAATAAATTAAAAAAAAAAACAAAAACTGCTAGACTTTATCACCAAAAGTGTGCACTTGGCTATTCTATGACCCAGCAATCACACATCTTGCTATTTATACAACAAAAGTGCATGCACATGTACAAAATATACAGCAATTTTATGAATAGCATTTTTTTGGTTTTGTTATTTATTTTTTTAATTGAGGTAACACTGATTTATAACTTGGATTATGTTTTGGTGGTACAGGACCTCCCCCTTCAGGTGTTGTTACTATACTACACCCACCACCAAAACAGTCCCTCATCATAGTGCACTGAGCTCCCTCCCCACTTGTTTCTCCATGCCCACCCCCAGTCAGCCTCAGTTCTACAATCAGATTGGTTTCACTTTATCTGGCCTTTTGTTTTGTTCTTTATATTCTATATATAAGTGACACCATCCAAAATTTGTCTTTCTCCTTCTGACTAATTTCACTTGGTATAATCCCCTCCAATTCCTTTCATGGTATTGCAAAAGGCATGTGTTTATCTTTTTTTAACAGCTGAATAGTATCTCACTGGGTATATATGCCACATCTTCCTGATCCACTCAACTGTTTGGGGGGGCACTTAGATTGTTTCCATAGTTTGGCTATTGTAAATAGTGTTGCAATGGACATAGAAGTGCATGCTTCACTTAGTGTTTTTGTATTCTTTGGGTAGATACCAAGGAAAATAACTGCTGAGTCATTTGGTAGGTCCATTTTCAATCTTTTGAGAACCTCCATATTGCTTTCCATGGGGGCTGGACCAGTCTACATTCCCACCAACAGTGTAAAAGAGAACACTTGTTGTCCCTGGTGTTTTGGCTATGGCCACTCTCACAGGTGTGAAATGGTATCTCATTGTGTTTTTTATTTACATTTCACTTATGGTAAGTTATAATAAGCATGTTTCATGTGCCTGTAGGCCATCTGTATGTCTTCTTTGGAGAAGAGCCTATTTAGCTCTTCTGTCCTTTTTTTGATTGGGTTATTTTTCATTCTGTTGAATTGTATGAATGGTATTATTTTTAGAAGATCCAAATGGAATCAATTCACATGTCCATCAAGAGTGAATGGGATAAGTAAATTGTGTTATATTCACACAATGGCATACTACACACCATTGAAAATGACTGAAGCACAATTGCAAACAACAAAATAGATGCAGCTCCAAAACATAACGTTAAGAAACAGAGGTCAGTCACAAAAGAGTACATACTATATTTTCCAGTAAAATAAATTCTAGAAATGGTCTACCCTAATCTGTGCTGTCTTAGAAGATGGTATGATGCTTATCTTAGGAAGCGTAGACTAAGAATGAGTAAGACTGATTTGGGGATGCTGGTAATGTTCTTTTTCTTGCTTTGAGTAATCACTAGGATGTACTTGGTCTGTGAAAATTCATTAAGTTGTCCACATTGATTTGTACTTTTTATGTATTTCTGTTATATTTCAATACAATTTTTAAAAAACAAGCCTGATTGAATTACTTTCATCTACAAAGGAAAATTACTCTTAAGATGAATGTTGAGAGGAAATTTTCCTCAACTTTAGCCTATATATCTAAATTACTTCAGACAGTGAGAGATATCTATCCATCCATGCAGCATATACATAGACATAGACACACACACACACACACACACACACACACAAGAATAATGGAAAGGGAAATAAGAAAGTGAAGAGTGGAGAGGAAAAGGGGAAAAAGGGAGAGAGGGAAAGAAGGAGGGGAGGGGAGAGAGGTTGAGAGACCTTCCAGACAATTCAATTGGTCACAAAATATCCTGCTTATCTTTTATTTCAGATTAAAATGTACACCTATATGTTTTTAGGATGTAACAGGAGTGAAGGTAGAGACCAATTAAATTTGATGATTTTGAAGCCATATGAAACATCTGTATTATCTAATAATTTCTTCATGTTTCAGATCTATGGAGCGATATGCCTACACCATACAAAATGTCATTCTTCTAGGTGTCCCCTGTAATCTGAGGTTTCCGTCTGTGATTAGGTTAAACATAGGTGAAACATTCTCACTTAGCTTCTAATAAAAATAGATACACACTGAGATAGAATAATATGGCAACTTCTTTAAAGATAACATAGGAAAGAGTTTTCAGAGGTAGATGTACACAAACTACCAAGAGATATAACTAAGTTTTTAGTTCTCCTAAGAGAAAGTTTGCATGGCCACACTCACAGCTTTAAAAATGTTCAATCTCATTGTGATTGGCTATTACAACAGTCTGAACCACTTCCTTCAAGATTTGATTTCAGTGAAGATAAACAATGGCTGGCAGACATGCTCCTTACTTCAGTGAAACTTGAAATATGTTATTTTATCCTTTATTTTGAATCACTAGCCATTTTTCACTGAATTTGTGTTCTTTCCCTTCAGGTATCATTTTCCTCTTTGATGACAACACCAGTTCATCCACGTCACTTAAACTTAAACTAGGAACACTGGAAGTTTCTAGCTCATTCCCACTGTGGGTTTTCTGCCTGGATTCACAGCTGCCTCTGCCCTCTAGTAAACTGTCACTGTACCTATTTCCCTGTCCTCATCACACAATGCACAGTCATTGCTGACGTCCCCAGGAGTCACATCTTAGTCGTCTGACTCTAACACAAGCCTAGAACTCTCATCCATAAATATTTGTTGGATGAATGGACAGCAGCAGAGACAACCTGTGACGTTAGTTTGTGGGATCTAAACCTGTCGTGGATTACCTAATAAAGAAATGCACTCTACCTTTTGCACCATGGCCAACAAGGCAGCACATAATTGCAACAGTAGCCAAAGGAAGATAATACCGGGGTTCCTACTCACTACATTATCACTCTCTTCATGGGCACGTTTTACTCAACTCCCTTCCACACCTGCCCCAGCTTATAAATAAGTCCCACAATTGATCTAATAGCCATAAAATTGCAGGCTAAATTAGCATTGCTTTTCATAATCCAGCTTATTGTTGCTGTAATGCATAACTCTACCCATACGTAAAACAAAAATCAGTACTAGTAAAATGAGAATGATGGCATTTTCCCTGTTTTATTATTGGGATCATTGCAATCAATTGCAACAATGTCATAACCAGAGTTGACTGATGATAAGTTTATTTCCCCTACTTGTTCTTACTAGTTCTTTATATTTTCCTCCAGATTGCCAGGTAATGATAAAATTTCTTTGGAAAAGTTGAAAGGCACCGTTTATCTTCAAAATATAAGGATGGTGATTAATCTGTGCACACCACCCAACACTTTCAGCTCAGCCAACCCCCACTTCCTATATAAACTTTTGTCCATAAGATTCTCTCCTCATCTTTACTTCCCACAGTATTTTCACTTAGATTATATATTTGGCCATTTCCTTATTGCGTGCAGTGCAATTTGTACGGTGTAAGGTGAATGTTAAAAAAAAAAAAGGTTTCTAGAGGCTATTCATGCTAGATTTACTAGGAATCTTATTTTTTAAATTGAAATAAGGTTTCTAAAGGCAGTGTATACATTTAATTATTTAAAGTAGCCTGTTTTACCCTTATCCTCCCCCTCCCATGCTGAGTGCCTCTCTCTTCTTTGTTTTTCCTATATTCCTGTTATAAGTGAAACCATTCGATGCGTTACCCAAGGGGAATACATAATATAAAAGATAAAAAAAACAGTTTTAAAAAAGTAGCCTGTTTTACACATAAACCAAACTTTAAATTGCAATTACCTCTTATGGTTCAAAGTGTAAGTAGGGTTATTTTAAAAAACTATTTTCTAAAGCTATCAAATATACATTGCAATACTATAACTAACTCTCTTTTTTCATTGAATTTACAAACAGTCTGAATGAGTCTTGAAAACACTGTCTTACTTTTATTAAAATCTACACAGATTGGGTTAAATTTGTGAAAAGTTATGAAATATCTGTTAAGAGAATCTATACATTTATAGAGGTCACAAAGTAAGCCAGAGTAAGACTTAAATTATCTAAAACTTTAAGCACTAAGACTTGTGAATAAACAAACATCAGTTAATATGATCTTATAAAATGTCATTTGAAATATATTTTCTTCAACCCTCAAAATCTCAACTTTCCTTCAAGTTATGAATTTTTGCTTACTTGCCTGTGCTAATATTGAAAACATATATAAAAGCTTCATAACAAGACAGTCATTCCTTCCCTCTGTGACTTACATTTTCCTGAAGGATATAAAAATTGCACATATGTTTTAAATACTTTTGGCTATTTAATAGCACCTTGAATATAGACTTTAAGTCAAAAGGAAAAGATATTCGTATTTCTCTCCTTTCTGAAACAACTCAAAAATTATGGGAACTTATCGTCTAAATTAAATATAAGAGGTAAGGGAAAATTGAAACAAATGGTAAATCAATTATTTTTAAATGTCTGGGACTCATTGTTTGCTTTTATTATTTTATCATGTTAATAAAAGAAACAAAGTAAACACATAAAAACAGAAAATCCTACTTAACACACTCTAAAAAATATTCAGTTTTCAAATAAACAGCGTGCTATTTTGGTAGAAATAGAACTAAAAGGGATGTCTTGGAGGACATCATACTTTCATATTTCCTTAAAAAGCATAGTGATTATGAGGAATGCCAAATAGAGCTCACCATTCCAACCCTTGGAATCAAGAAACAGAAAGTCCTTTAACAGATCAAAATCTTTGACAGCCATAACAAGAAAAAAGTAAATTTGCCATGAGTAGAGTCCTCCCCTTATCAATCTAGACAAGAAGCAATGTTTTCTGCATAGTGAAAAGCAAACCAACTAGGATAAAAATCTGTCTAACTTCAATCACATAAAATTGAGTGGATGGCTGAAAAACAACACTTTTAAAGGATCTTTCCTATATCTGTAAATTTTACTTATATGTTGGTTTTTATTTCATTCTGAGATAAAGAGGAAATTAAATGTTTTTCACACAAAAAATAGCTCCCTCATGAGAGTTTCTTCTCAACTGCCTCTTTTGCCTTCCTTCAGCTTTATTCTCTTCCTCAGTGAATCTCCCTCATTGTTTCATATTCCTAAACCAATAGGAAGAATTTCCTTCAGACCCTTAAGCTTTGTATCTGTTACCATAGAGACAAGCATCACAAGATGGCCGCTCAGTAACATCCTCATGGAAATAAAATAAGAAGCCTATAGATTTTGTAAGAATTTCCAGTGAAGATAAATCTTTCTCTAGAAAATAAAAGTAGGGATTTTTAGCTTCACAATTCTGGAATTTTGGATATTGTTATGATGATGATAATCCAGAATTCCTTAAATCTATACTTAGAATTATGCTCTCTCATATGACATGGAAACAAATCCCTTCTCTTATATTCCATGTGTTCAAGGAAGTATCTCATAAATAGCTCATAACTAACTTTTAACTCTAGTTTGTCTTATCAAACATTTACTAACAGACACCAATATTATTGCATAGTGCCGTGCACGTATTTTTATTTTGTTGTTCATTTATCCCCTCTACACTACATTTGATCAAGAATAAACTCATCTTTTAAAAAAGGTGAGGACATCTTCAGATCTCTATAATACAAGTTTCTTGGAGAATACATAAGCCTATGAAGAAAGAAAAGGGTAGTTGCACTCCACTTACTTTTTTCCATTGCCTTACGCACTTTCTATTAGTCTATTGAAATCACACAACAATGGAATAGTAATAGAACAAAATTAACTAAATATTAGAACATAGGTAAATTCAGTGAGATCAGTAGCTTCAGGCAAAGCAGATAGTAAATATGTCAGTGATTGCAAGAGCTCAAATTTTCTTTTAGCAATATTAAATAATGAACACTCCTCAGCAAGTAAAATCTCTCAGTAGATTAGCAGCCAAAATGACCCCATCATTAACTTCCATGTTCGAACCTTTTTTTCAAAGTCTGTAGTACTTAAATATTATAGGTGGTTGCAATTTATGTTTATGGTCTTCAGTTGATATTTAATGATAATCTAGCTTGTTCTAGATACTTAATTCAATGGGCAAACAGCAAAGTTCCCTTAGAGCCCATAGATGAAGTTGGGAAACTTTTACTACAATTGGCCAGATAGTAAAAAAAAATTGGCTTTGTCATAACTACTTAACTGCTGTGTTTGCATAAAGATAGCCACAGACATATGTAAATAAATAAAAAGGTGTGACTGTCTCTCAATAAAACTTTTTTTAAAGATTTATTTATTTATGCATATAAGAGTTGGGGTGTAGGCCAGAGGTGTGGGGTGGTGAGAGGATTCACCAGAGACAGAGCAGGGAGCAGAACAGGTGAATCGACTGAAGTACACTGCTAACGGGAGCAGCAGGCAAGGCAGGAGAGGTCTGCTGCGCCATGTGGGAATCTCCCTGGCCGAGTATTGAACTCGTGTTGCAGTGGCTCTGGATAGCTTCATAGTGCTGTGCTTAACCCGTTGTGCCACCATCGAGGCCCATCTCAATAAAACTTTGTTAATAGACACTTAAAATGAAAGATGATATAATTTTCATGTCACAAAATATTATCTGTCATTTAAAAAACCATTTCAATTCCTTTGCCAGTGAAATTGCGTCCCTGCATTTGAAGTCGAGAAGTGTTGAAACTATGTTTTCTTTTAAATAGTTTACAGTTTCAGTCTTACGTCCAAGTCTTTAACACATTTAGAATTAATTTTTGTGTACGGAGTTAAGTAAGGATCTAGTTTCATCTTTTTGCATGTGGCAGTCCAAAACCAATGAAAACAAAAGCATAAATAAACAAATAGTACTACATAAAACTAAAAAGATTTTGTACTTCAAAGGAAACTGCCATAAAATCAAAAATGAACTTATAGACTGGGAGGAGATATTTGCAAATTACACATGCAACAAGGAGTAACTTCCAAAATATATAAAGAACTCATATAATTCAACTATAAAAAAGCAACCCAATCAGAAAAAAAAAAAAAACTGGCAAAGAATCAAAACACATTTCTCCAAAGAAGACATTCTTTGGGTACTACCAGCACATGAAAATATGCTCAATATCACTTATTGTTAGTAAAATGCAAATCAAAATCAAAACCACTATGAGACACCACCTCACCCTCATAAAAATGACCTATGGCAAAAAGAATAGAAACAATAAATGATAGAGAATGTGGAGAAAAAGAAATACTCATCCACTGTTGATGGGAATGTAAGCTGGTGCAGCCTCTATGGAAAACAGCATGGAAATCCTCAAAAAAAAGTAACAATGGAAATAGTATATAATCCAGCAATATCATTTACTTTACAGGTATTTATCCAAGAAATATGAAAACACTAACTTAAAAGGAATTACACAGTCTTATGTTTATAGTAGTGTTATTCATAACAGCCAAGCCATGGAAACAACCTAAATGCTCAACAACAGATGACTGGATAAAGAAATTGTGGAAACTGGGGCCTCCCTGGTGGTGCAATGAGTTAAGTCTCAGCACTACGAAGTTATAGCAGCTACTGCAGCACGAGTTCGATCCCCAGCCAGGGCACTTCCCACATGCAGCAGGAGACCCCTCCTGCTGAGCCTGCGGCTTCCCTCAGCAGTGTACTTCAGTAGATCCACCTGTTCTGCTCCCCACTCTGTCTCTGGTGAATCCTCTCACCACCCCACACGTCTGGCCTATACCCCAGCTCTTGTATACATAAATAAATAAATCTTAAAAAAAGAAATTGTGGAATATATACTCAATGAGATACTATTCATTTATTGAAAATGATGCCTATTGGGACAACATGGGTGGATCTTGAGGTGGTTATACAAAATGAAATAAGTCAGAAAGTGAAAGACATTTACCAGATGTTTTCACTCATTTGTGCAAGATAAATAGCCAAAAGAAAACAACTGCCAAATCACAACAAAAATAATTTTCAGATTCCATGAAGAATATACTGGTTACCGGGCCTCCCCGGTGGCGCAGTGGTTAAGCACTGCGCTGTGGAGCTGTCGGCAGCTGCGACGCGAGTTCGATGCCCGGCCGGGGAGAATCCCACATGGTGTGGCAGACCTCTCCTGCCTCCCCCGCTGCTCCCCTCAGCAGTGTATCTCTGATCTGCCTGTTCTGCTCCCCGCTCTGTCTCTGGTGAGCCCTCTCGCCGCCCCACGCCTCTGGCCTGTACCCCAGCTTGTATGTATAAAAATAAAAAATAAATCTTAAAAAAAAAAAAAGAATATACTGGTTACCTGAGTGAATGGGGGAGGAAGGAGGGGACAGGGAAAGGAAGGAATAGGACAGAAGCACTAGAATTTCGGCAGGTAAGTGAAGCTTGTGCACATATGAGGCATGCAGCTGTATTCCCACAATTATATAGTTATGTAAATAACTGACAAATTAATAAAAACATAAAATCAAAAACTACTTGGAAATGTAAAAACTATTCTTAGCTGGCTGGTCAAACAGAAATGAACATGATACATGCACCATCCTGGCCTGGAAAGCTCCCTGAAGTAGACACAATGAAAGAAATACCTGAAAAGGGGAATCCTTTTTCATGGAATGATTAGACTGACAGATTTTTAAAATTAGAAATTATCTCAAATATCTCTTCGTATAATTTCTCTTTAGCAATGACTCTCCACTCTCAGCAGAGAAAAATTTAGGGACAGAGAGAGGGTACAGTATCTCACAAAGAAGTAAATTATTTGCTTATACATTTATTAGGAATATTTTTTCTTTGCTAGCAGAGAGACCAGTAAGTCGAATTCCTCTTCTACATTATTGCTTAGCTAATATTTGAAGTCAGTTTGATTTTTTTTCTACTTTTATTCCTTTAAACATTCTTCAACAGTTCCCTTTTGAGTACTTAAATGACCACTGCGTGTTACTGTTTCTAGTACCTTTCATCATCTGGACACTTTTCAATGACCACTTCCCAAATATTAAATTTTCTCTTAGACTATGCTGAACTTCTGAAAAGAATTTTTCTAAGTGTTTTCTTCCTCTCCCTTTTTCTCTTCTTGCTGACTGGATAGAGTCCAGCAACGTTACCCTGCTTCATTTTGTTTCGGTGCCATATGAGACCATGAATGAAACTGAGATAATAGTGAACCAAATCATTCCATCTTCTTCAATGAATTTTGTCAAGCCTTAAACTCACAAACAGTTCTTGTAGAGCTGATTTTTGAACCTTAGTAAGGATATCATTTCTGTTAAAATTTATCTTTTTTTTTCACCTCATCACATTTTCTTGGGGTCATAATCCTTTGAAACCCTAATAATTCAATCTCTTTATTTTCCTTCCCAGCTACACAATCCTTTTTGATCTTCCTTCATCTTCTTGGTATTAACATTTCACAGGCCAACCTGGGCCAACGTCAGAATCACACAATGAGATTTGGTTCAAGCCACATAGAGGCAGTTGATTAGAACTACATCACAGTTCTGGGAAAGAACCCCTTCCTGATTTAGTGATTCATTAACTGACATAGCAAAGGCATGATAATTTAGCAAGTTAATCTACCAGGCATATCAAACATCAAACATTTTTCCATCTTGATTACATCATAAAAATTTTCAATATAGTCCATAGTATAATCAAGATAACATATCATATCACAGACTGTTTCACAAAACCTTAGAGGATTATGGTCTAGAGTTAACTTTCTCCCTGAGTCTAAAGCACTCCATTTTCCTCTGCAGTTTTCAGCTATTCCCCACGAGGGTAAAATATTGCTTATTTTTCTCACAAGAAATATTCCCCTTATGAGCTGTTATTTAATCTCCCCATTATAATTGTGAACTTTCCTTGCTCTTTTTCATTTCTATTTGTTAACTCAAGCACTTTTTTCAGATTCTATGCATGTGTGCGTCTGGATTATGTACATGTGCTTATGTGTTTTTTTTCCTTCCCCCCCCCTCGATTATTCACTCTTAAAAGACAGATGATGTGAGAATTGGAGAAAAACAGAAAGGAGCAAGCTTCTTGGAAAAAATATTTCAAAGCATATTTCTTAAATGATAGTAACTCCCCCTGCTCATCTTTGTGGATAAAGAGCAATACATCTGAAGGCTGGTCACTTACTCTATCACAATTGGGAATTTTCACTAGACAGTGTTAGGGAAAACTAAGCTGTTTTTGAATTAAAAAACAATGCTATTCCATAATATTTTTACCTAAAGAGATAAATAGTTGCTACAGTTGCTGTTATAGTATAAATGCCTTGGAAAGAAAACAATCTGGGTTTGTAGAGAAGTGAAAAAAATAAAACAGAGATGTTTATAAGTCACCAATTTCTTTAAGAAATGTTTAAATGTTTATAGTTCCTCCCATTTTTTCCATTTCTTTCATACACTCTATTTTTATGCATTTCTTCTTTTCTTAAAGAGTCTCCTTAGAAAACAAGTAAGCTATTGCCCTTGGAGACTTCTCATTGTCTCCAAACTCTGCATGCTAATTGTGTTCCAGAGTCAGATCGGCAGGAATTTCCAAGGCTTACAAATCCATTTATCAATAAGGGTACGCCTGCTCTTCAGGTGTGTGACCCAAAGCTTTTAAGATTTCATTAATAATCAACAGCTGGTGCCACCTAGTGTCAGTCCTCTCCAAACGAAGTAGCCTGAACTACAAACAAAACCCCAAGATTTGGGGAGTCCAGCGGATGATTTAAATTACACTATCTTCATTGAATGAAAACCCTTCTTTTAAAAGTAACTATGGTAACAGGAGTGTGAGGCTAGCAAAAGCTCGCATTTTTCACACAGGAGACAATTCACAAAAGGAGAGTCCTACTAAAGATGCAAAAGAGTTTTTCCAGACTTGAATTGTCACTTAAAATGGTCATAAAAAGTTGGGAAATAAAATTGACAGAAGTGAATTGTATTTTAAACAACTGTATAGACAATAGTTGATTTTTGTCCACCAAAGAAGGAACAATCCCATATTGTTTGGATGTAAAATTCTCTTGCCAGTCTCTGAGCTTTCCAAAGATTAAACTAGTACTCTTACAGACTGTACAAAACATTTTATGGTACTCAAAAGTATTAACAGGAAATAATTAGATGGCCTAAGCCACATTAAAAAAACATGCTTCCTGTTGAAACTACACATATAGGAAACTATTTTCTTTCCTTCTAGATGTATACATTATGAATTACATATTCAACCACAGTCATACGTGCTTCAAGGTTAAAAAGTACTCACCCAAATTTCTATATTGCAAAACATAAGTTAGTAATTTATTTGGATGTACTAAGTAGTATCATTAGCCCATCAGTTTCTAATTGACTCACTGGTATTTAAATACATGTTGTTTAAGTCACTCTTTTAAGAGGAATACGTAATTGAAAAACATGGACTAACAGTGAGGGAAAAAGTTACATAACAGTCAGTAGCTTTCCTTGACCAGACTGGCTGGGATAGTACAATCACCCCAGAAAAGATACAGCACATATGAGCGGTATTGGGAACATCAAAAGGTCATATTAGATGTTTATACATGATGGTCTATTAACTTGGATGACTTAGCTACTCCGGTTATTGACAAGACTGGGAAGAGAGCTGATAGATTCTGTATTATAGAGAGAGTTAACAATCATGCTGTTCATACTCAGAAAAACCTATTTCTATATTATTTGACATCTGTTTTAAGCAATCACTTGTTACAAACAGCTTTGACTGTTTTATTTTCTTGTTACCCTAGTGGTGATAAAAATTATTTCAATATGTTCGGTCCAATATATAGTCACTGACAGATCCCCATGACAGCATATGAGGATAGAATGTGAAACGATACAGTTTCTCCACAAAGCTGAAATTGTTCCTCTTTTCCCAAAAACTTTATTTTTGGAGCCAAATACAGTCTAGGTTCAAGCTCCATTTGTTTTAAAGTACTTATAAGTATAATCGACTGACTGAAGGGAAAGAAATATTGCAAAAGAGCAAAAGGGTTCTAAATATTGTACGCAGGCAAGAAAGAATGTTAGACAAAATTCATTAAGGCTCCAAAATAGTTAAATAAATATATGCCCCAATTTTCAATAATGTATCATTTTCTGTCATTTTTCATTAACAGCTTTCAAAGCCCTATCTGAAACAAGCTGATACAGAGAAATTAAGAGCAGTAATCAAGCGAGAAATGATAGACCAGCTGGGTCGACATCAACTTGGCAAAACGTGAATACAGTTCAATAGCTGAAACAGATGCTAGAGTTGTTGAAAAACCCTGCAGGAGATATTGATGTATTTTCTTCATATAATGCAGAATGACTGAATAAATGTCAAAAGCTAGAAATTGATGAGGAGAAAAGACTGACAGCCAAACTCCTTATAAAATAGAAACCAAGTGAAACAATTTCCAACCTCTCCAAACATTCTATACATTCTCATTTCTCTCAGTGTCTGAATATGCCAATATATCAATCAGTCCTTGTAACTAAACTGCATGTAACTGAGCTGGGGTAGATTTCCCCATAGATTCCCCCCGCCCCCCCCCCCATCATCATCTACCTGGAGAAACCTAGACTCTTGAAAAATACTTTATTCTAAAAAATCTAGCACTGATTTCTATCCCAGAAGTGTTTCCCTGAGGATGGAGCAAGCATACCCCCCCCCCAAAGCTAACGCAGCACAAGGAAATTTTAAAATCCATTCTGTAAAGGCAACACTGTTTGCAGAGTTTGAAGAGCTCGGCAACAAACCCCAGCTCCCAACAGCTGCTTGTTCAAACATATGCTTTGTCATGGTCAGCTTCTAATTGCATTCATAATGATGTAATAGCTTTAATAATCCTACCTTCCATGCCAGCTGTTTTTCCTGTCACTCCATCATGCCAATAAGTTGGCTGCTGTAACAAATCAAGATAGTGCAAAACAGCATCTTTCTCCTGATTCTGTCATCTTCCTGAAAGCATTCTATTACTGCCGACTGCTGGGAACCAGAAAGTCTATTTGAATTCCAACAGCTCCCCTTTCGCATGATTCAAGTTAGGTTAGGTGGGCATGCCTAACATGATTCTCTCAGTCATTTATTATGCAGCTGCTACAACGTCGGTGTGGTAACCACTCTGACTATCTGATACGTCAGTCGAACAAAACCTACACCTCGGAGCAAACACATGAGCCAGAGGAGCGTTCTGCATTTAACGAGCATTCTTCCTGCCTAAAAAGCAGTGGATCTGCAAATCTCTTTCAGTATCTCCTCGGTCCTCTATACAGATGCAAAGTCTTTGGATTAAACTGTTTTCCTAACTATACCAAGAGTAGAATTCCTTTGCCACACGTCATAGTCATATTATTCACATTGAAATTTTGGCTGATTTTCACAGCCTTTTAAGAGTTAAAAACTCTCTTTTGATTGTACTTCTGAAAAAAGGACACTGTGTGCTCAGCTCCATATATCTGCTTATTATAAATACAACAATCACGTTCTCAAATGGAGTTTGCCTCTTGAGACGCTATGGAAAATTTTCTAAGAAAAGTTGTTTTTTTTTTTTCCAGAAAACATTTTGCACATTGGAGTCATTTAAAGTCTGGTGCTCTGCATTTCACCCACGAGTGGACTTTATGGACTTAATACTTGACATATTGACCTATGAGTGCTTTCTTCAGGAAGTAAGGAATTAAATTAGCTGAGCCCTTTACACAACTTGTTTACCAAGTAAATAAGTGTCATCTCAGGAAAATGCATTTTGTATTTTAAAAATACCATGTCTGAGTAATATTTTTAAAAACTATATTTGCCATCACCCATACAGTATTGATTTTATCTGAAATTTCTAACTATGCCTCTCTTGGAGGATATTTCTGATATGAAACAGCAAAACAGGAAAACTTGAGAGGTTTAACATGGACAATATTGTTGATGTGGGAAGTGACAACATTTTATGTTTCTTTCAAACATCTATTTAGATACTTAGTTTGGGAGAGGAGCTAACCCCCACCCCACAAAAAGTAAACATCTTTTGTGTAGCTATATTATGAAACCATAAGGAAAGCTTATGAGATGTATACAAGCTTATGAGATGTATCGGTGTCACTGTTTTGAAATACAGTTTCCCTCAGATATGTATAGATTTTAGATATTCTACCTCCCCTTGAGTTTTTAATGCAATAAACACAAATAACATTTACACATTTGGGTACCCATAATAATCAGTAACACAGTTTATTGTGTATGCTTAATAAATACCAGGGGAAATAAAAACAGAAAAAACAAATCAAGTCTGTTTGAACCCACCAAAGTTTGTCTAAAATAATATGCACATTCCATATAAAATACTGGTTTACTAATTACTGCTAAATTGCTTAAAAAGTCACTTTTGTAGTTAGCTTATCTTTTTACGGGTTGTGAACAGCATAAATAAATACCATGTGATTTTATTTCTACTTTTAACTGCTGCTTACCTCTCTAGCTTCCACCCTTGCTTCTCTTTCTTCACTTCACATTTTGTTCTAGTCTCAACGAACTTTTTGTTCCTCTAAAACACTGTTCCACTTACTGTCTCAGAGAAATCTCATGTTCTGTTTCAACTTTTCATGTCTCCCTTCACTTTTGATTGCTTCCCTTCCATCCCATCTTCAGGTACCAACTTCAAACATAATTTGCTATGTGAGCCATCTTTCATCACCTAGATAAAATTGTTTTCCTCCTTGCAATTGCATAGCACCTGTACTTCCTTTGTCTTCATCATAACAATGGCATAATAATGGCAACTATTTAACAACAGACAGTACTAGGCACTGTCTTCATATACATAGATAGATATACATGTATATATCTCTGTATGTATGTATAACTATTATACGGATACTTATTCAAACCTCATACTGAACCTATAAGGGTGACTATTATTATATCCATTTTTTTAAATACATATTTTATTTATTTTTGTTATTCATATCTTTTACATTATTGTGTGTTCCCCATAGGTTACCCACCACCTGTTCACCCGTGGAGCCATCACCACAGTGGTATTGCTGGGTCATATGGAAGCTCGATTGGAAGAATCAACATCATCAAAATGGCCATCCAACCAAAAGCAATCTACAGATTCAATGCGATTCCGATAAAAATCTCAATGACATTCTTCAAAGAAATAGAATGGACATTGATGCAATTCATATGGAACCACAAAAACCTCAAATAGCTAAAGCTCTCCCGACTAAAAAGAATATGAATGGAGGGATTACACTCCTTGATTTCAAACTATACTACAAAGCCATAATAATTAAAACAGGATGGTACTGGAGCAAAAACAGACTCACAGACCAATGGAATTGAATAGAAAACCCAGAAATAAATCCACATATTTATGGACAACTAATCTTTGACAAAGGAGCAAAGAATATGCAATGGAACAAAACTAGCTTGTTCAATAAATGGTGTTGGGAGAACTGGACTGCTAATGCAAAATAATGAAGCTAGACTACTACCTCACACCATGCACAAAAACCAATTCAAAATAGATAAAAGACCTGGAGATAAAACCATAAAGTTTATAGAAGAAAATATAGGCAAAACTCTACATGACATACATATCAGCAAAATTTTTAAAAGCACTTCCCTCATAGTGAAGGAAGTAAAAGAAAAGATAAACAGCTGGGATTACATCAAACTAAAAAGCTTCTGTACAGCAAAAGAGACAATAATCAAAAACAGACAGACACCCTACTAGTTGGGAGAAGATCTTTGCACACAATATAACCAATGAAGGACTGAAAACAAAAATCTACAAAGAGCTCACACAACTCAACAAAAACAAAGTCAACAATCCAGTCAAAAGATGGTCAGAAGAGCTAAAAAGACACTTCTCCAAAGAAGAAAAACAAATGGCCAACAGGTAAATGAAAAAATGTTCAACATCACTTATAATCAGGGAAATGCAAATTAAAACCACAATGAGATACCACCTCACGCCAGTGAGAATGGTGCACATTAAAAAAACAGGTAACAACAAATGCTGGCGAGGATGTGGAGAAAAAGGAACTCTTCTACACTGCTGGTGGGGATGCGAATTGATCCAACCACTATTATACCCATTTTGTAGATAAGGAAAGTAAGGCTCTGAAAAGTTAAATAACATGGCCAGGGTCACATGATTTTATTTCACTGATTGTATTTCCTCGAGACTGGAGATCAACGTTTGGTCTTGTCCATTGCTAAATCCCAGTGGAAACATAATACTTGGAAAAATGCATGCAATGTGCTGCTTGAAGCACTGGTTATACGGCAATAATCAAAGAGACACAGACTCTATTTTCACAGTGATTATGTGCAAGGACAAGAGCTCTAAACTCAGACCCAAGGGTCCATGTATAGAATGCAGATATCTGTTAATCTGGATGAGACAGAAAAATTACATCTTTGTTTTCATTAACTTCTAATGAAAATATAGCATTATTTATGAGTGTAGCCTATAAACTATAATAGCATCAACAGTACTTGTGCTTTTTGTCATTAATGAAAACCACAATTTTCCTTCCATTTTATAGATATTGCATATATCTAACAATATATTTTACATTTATCATTACTTTGAAACTCTGTATTTCATTAAGTCCATATTCTGTTAATGTGTTAATATGGGAGTATGTATATTATACCATGACTTTAAAAAATATTTAGAAAACGCTATCAACACAACTGGTTTCTCTTATAGTCTTAAATATTTTATTTTTGTATAACTAACTATAGTTCAAATAATCTTCACACTGCCAAAAGACTATGGTATTAGGGTTTTAAGCCTCACCAAATATTAAAGGGATCTGTGTTCAAATCCCTGACCTAGAGAAGAGGATACTGGTTAATGTCATAGTCTCCAAAGTTTGATAATCTGGTTTCAAATCAAAGATCTATGACTTAAAATTGATGTGTTTTAGGGAAAGTTGCATATCCCTTGTTTATTCCTCTGTAAAATAGCAATAATAATCCCTGTTCTCACTCTTGCCATGAGAACTGAGTAATGGAGTGATTATATAATAATTAGCATAATGCTTGACATCTTTTAAACTTCTCATGACTTTTATATATTATTAGTGAGGGGGCTATATACTAAATTATTTTCACAAATAAAAGCTATGAAAAAGTATTTACAAAAAAAATTTGAGTAAGAACTAGCACTTTCATATAGTACCAATTGAAATGTAAAATGATAAAGCAACTTTGAAAAACAGTTTGGCAGTTTCTTTAAAAGGTAAACATAAACCGGGCCTCCCTGGTGGCACAGTTTAGCGCTGCGCTGTGGAGCTGTCTGCAGAGGATGAGTTCCACTCCCCGGGGGATTCCCACACGGTGCAGCAGACCTCTCCTGCCTCGCCCGCTGCTCCCCTTAGCAGTCTATTTGCATTGATCTGCCTGTTCTGCTCCCCACTCTGTCTCTGGTGAACCCTCTCGCCGCCCCATGCCTCTGGCCTATACCCCAGCTTGTATGCATAAATAAATCTTTTAAAAAAAGGTAAACATAAACCTACTATAACAGCCACCCTTTATACTATGAAAGAAACACATGCAAAAGTATTTTAAAAACATGTATATTAATACTACAGTAACTATATCTATAGTAGATCTAAACTGGAAACAACCCACATGTTCATCATTATGTGAATAAACAAACTGTGGTATATCTGTACAAAAGAATATACTTTGCCATGGAAAGAGCTGCACTACTGACACATGAACTACCAAGACTGAATTGCAAATAAACTATCTTAACTGAACGAAGACAAAAGTAGACCAGAGAAGATGCAAATGAAACTGTAATTACAGTAAGCAGATTACTGGCTGCCTAGGGAAGGTAAAAATGAGTGACAGGCAGAAGTGCTCACAAATGAACACAAACTTTTGAAATGATGGATATGTCCACTGTCTTGATTGTGCTGATGTTTTCATGGAGGGAGGGATGGATAGATGGATGAACTGTTGGATGCATGGATGAATAGATGGATGGATGGAGAGATGGAGAAGAATGGATATCAAAATGTATCATATTGTATATTTTAAACATTTATAATTTACTATATGTCAGTTATGACTCAATATCACAGTCAAAAATTTTACCAGCTTTTACACCAAAATAATTAAAAAGCTAATATTTTTTTCAAGATTTTGATCTAGAAAACTTCCTAATAAAGAATGTCTGCCCTAGACAATTCTATCAACCTCATTTAGTAATCATGAGCACCCCAATAAAATAACTATCTCTATAATACTTCTTTTCAGGTCATCACTGAACAAGGGGGAAATTGTTCTTGCCCAATAACAGAGAAGAAATTTGTCCTATATAGTTTTGTTTATTTATTGTGAGGGCATAAGTCAGCAAAATAAATTATTAGACTGGTTATAAAATGATCAAATGCATAAAATCTAAGATATTGATCAATATTAGTTTGTTTCTATATAACTCCATATTATAGACAACCTTGAATAAGCTTCTTTTGTTAAATAATGATGAAATGTTGAAGGACATGATTTTATGTTTTCCTTATTTCACAGCAAATGATATGTTATCAAACTTGAATATTTTGAAGGGAAGATAATTGAGGAAAAATCTATTGAATCCATATGACAATAAGACTGAAAACAATAAAACACATGGCCACATAAAATTTTCTCTAAAGCCATGTTAAAAGTGTTGAGATGGTAAAAATTTTAGCCAGATTACTGACCTTTTAAAAATTATCACTTCTATAAACCAAAGCTGGATCAATGAAAAGCAGAAAATCTTGGCTTTGTAATTTGAATCTAACACTATCTCCTTCCCAGCTTAGTCAAAAAATATTAAGATGTTTAAACCATGAATATGTTTGGCACACACATTCACACACTCACACACTCATACCCCAGATCACGTCTCTGACTCAAATCTCTCCAGTGGCTTCTCATCACTCTTAGAAAAGCCCTTACAACAGGCTATAGAACCTGAGTGACCTGTCTCCTGATAAAACTTTTCTCCCATCCTGTTTGAAGCATGAAATTAAACAATAGTGGTATTTATAGAGGTCAAGGGATAAAGATGGAAACTAATATAGGTAGCAGGAATAAGGAGGAAAGCCTTTAAAAATGAGCAGTATATGATGAGAGTATGGTGAATATGAGAAGTGTGAAGCACTATCAGTGAAGCACTGATAAAGAGGATGAGGGTCATGATAGGCAGGGTTCATATAATGCAGCTATTTTTGTCAGATATTGTAAATATCCTAGTGTTAATCTTAGGGACACTGGAAAGTGACAAAAAGTTACTGAGTAGCATGACCAGATTGGATGTCAAATACATAAACCTGACTATATTGGGAAGAATGTACTAAAATGGGGTGGGGAATATTTCTAGAGGTATAGGACCTTATGAAGAGCCAACATCAGTATAACAGGTCCTCAAATAAAGTCATTCCACTCAACATTGTTTCATTATAACACTGATGAGGAAACAATATCAATTCCTGAACAAGGTCTCTTCGTGGCATTTGCACATTCTCCCCACATCTGCATGGGTTTTCTCGAGGTGTGCCAGTTTTCTTTCCCATCCCAAAGATGTGCATGTCAGGCTCACCGGCATGATTCAATTGTTCCAGTTTGAGTGAATGTGGGTGGGTGTGTGATGTGCCCTGTGATGTCCTATCTAGAGGTGGGTCCCAGCTATCACCCTGAACTGTCAGTAAAAGCTCAGGCAACCTGTGACCTTGAAGTGGAGTAAGAGGGCTGTAAAATGAACAAGTGAATGAATGACTGAATACATACTGTTGTTAACACTAGACGTATTTCAGGTCTTTATTTAGATGATGCTGTTTTTTGTTACCAGAAATATACCCTAGGGACTTAACTCTTGTTAATATAGTCAATTGTAAAATTGGTTTTGTTATGGTTATTTCTCTTAAAGTCACAGTTTTTGATAATGTTAAATGAGGACATAGTGTACACCAGGTAACATAATTTGACTAAATAACTATCAAAAACAGAAAGAAGTCAGATTCCAGACATATTAAAGAGCAAGAACTGATAAAACATGATGATTGATTGAAAACTCAAGAGGATTCAGGGATATGAGGGTTCAGGGATTATGCCCATATTTTCATTTTATTCTCAAATTTTATTGATTTTTCCAATCATTTATATACTGTATAATCTGGGGAAAACAGCTTCACTCCTCCATTTATGCATTTATGCTTCACTCACCCTCCACCAAAATCCCAGTACCAAAGTTATATCACATTCCTTCTTCAATCATCTCTTCGCTCCCCCCATAACCTCTGGTAAGTGACATATTTTTACAGAGTCTAAGAATTATTTTGGCTGCACTTTTCCAGTTCAATTTCTTTGGTTATTTATATTCTGCAAATGAATGAAACAATCCAGTCACTGGCTTTTGCTTTCTAAGCCACTTCACTTAGCATAACCACTTCAAGATTCATTCATTTTGTTCCTAAAAATATTATTTCATCTTTTAAAATAACCAAATAGCATTCCATTGAGTCTATATCCCACAATTTCTTTTTTTTTTAAAGATTTATTTATTTATGCATACAGCTGGGGTACAGGCCAGAGGTGTGGAGTGGTGAGAGGCTTCACCAGAGACAGAGTGGGGAGCAGAACAGGCAGATCAGAAATACACTGCTGAGGGGAGCAGCGGGCGAGGCAGGAGAGGTCTGCCCCACCATGTGGGACTCTCCCCGGCTGGGCGTCGAACTCGCATCGCTGCTGCCGACAGCTCCACAGCCCAGTGCCTAACCGCTGCGCCACCAGGGAGGCCCCCACAATTTCTTTATCCAATAATTGTTGACAGGTGTTTAGGTTGGTTCCATGACTTGGCTATTATGAATAATGCTGCTATGAACATAGAAGTGCATAATCTTTTCATATTAGTGTTTTCATATTCTTTGGGTGAATACCTATGAGTGATACTGCTGAATCATGGCATTTCCACTTAAATATTCTTGACAAATCTTCATTGTTTTCATAGAAGTTATACCAAATTACATTCCCACCAATAGAGGGTAAGTTATCCTTTTTCCCCCTAAATTCTTGTCAGCATTTATTGCTTCCAGTCTTTTTGATATAGACCATTTTCATGGAGGTAAGGTGGTATCTCATAGTGGTTTTTTTGTTTTGTTTTAAGATTTATTTATTTATAATACAAGCTGGGGTACAGGCCAGAGGTGTGGGGCGGCGAGAGGGTTTACCAGAGACAGAGTGGGGAGCAGAACAGGCAGATCAGAAATACACTGCTGAGGGGAGCAGCGGGCGAGGCAGGAGAGGTCTGCCGCACCATGTGGGACTCTCCCCCGGCTGGGCGTCGAACTCGCATCCTGTGCTGCCAACAGCTCCACAGCGCAGCGCTCAACCGCTGCACCACCAGGGAGGCCCAGTATCTCATAGTGGTTTTGACTTACATTTTCTTGAGCATTTTTTTAATGTACCTGTAGGCCATCTGAATGTCTTATTTGGAGAAGTTTCTATTTTAATCTTTTGCTCATGTTTGGACTGCTATTGTTGCTGTAGAGTTGTATAAGATCTGTATATAGTTTACAATTTAACCCATTGTTGGACATGTGATGTACTCTTATCATCTACCAGTCCATAGGTAAGGTTGCCTTTTTCTTTTTGTGAGGTTTCTTTCAAGATACAAAAGCTTTTCAGTTTAATGTCATTCCATTTGTTTGCTCCTGCTTTAGTTTTCCTTAATATTGGTGTTTACTACCATGTTTTCAACTTGAGCAACTAAGTGAATGGTAACAGTATTTCTGGAAAAGTCAGGTTGAAAAAGGGAAGATGGCTTGAGTTTTGTTTCTGCTGAGTTTGAGATTCTTGGGAGATATTCAAGCCAAGACATAAAAGAGGATAGTTATATATTAGGATCTGAACTTCAGAATACATAAACATTTGAGATTCGTTTAGCAATGATTGATAAACGAAGCCATACATAGAACAAAATAACTTGGAGATGGAATTAGCTATGAAAAGAAATGAGAGACTAGAATGGTATCCTAAGAAATAATCAGTGAGTAGACTGAAAAGAATGACACTATTAGGATATTAAGAAGGCATGTTCAGAGAGAAAGGACAAAACAATAGAGTGTGGTATTCCGAAATTTCATGGGATAGAGAGAAGAAAGAAGAAATTGTCAAGTGTGTCAAATATGGTTTAGAGACTAAAAGAGTCTAAATAGTTCTGCATTTAACAACATAAAGAATACATGAGCTGAATGTGAACAATTTCAGGGGAGTAAAGTCAGAAGACAAGTTAGAATAGGTGGAAGAATAGGACCTCCCTGGTGGCGCAGCGGTTAAGCGCTGCGCTGTGGAGCTGTCGGCAGCAGCGATGCGAGTTCGACGCCCAGCCGGGGAGAATTCCACATGGTGGGGCAGACCGCTCCTGCCTCGCCCGCTGCTCCCCTCAGCAGTGTATTTCTGATCTGCCTGTTCTGTTCCCCACTCTGTCTCTGGTGAACCCTCTCGCCGCCCCACGCCTCTGTCCTGTACCCCAGCTTGTATGTATAAATAAATAAATCTTTAAAAAAAAAGAATAGGTGGAAGAATAAGTGGAAAATAGCTACAGAAGGTTTTGCAGGTAAAATATTTTTCTCCTTCTATTTTCTGACAATATACAATGCTCAATTGTCATATTAAATATACCTGACATTCTAGACAATTTTCAGAACTTTAAGCAACATAACGCCTAAGAATGACGACTGTATGACATGAATGGCATGGTGTAATTATTTTTTTCTTACCCAATTTATTACCTTTATTTCCCCCTCCTTCCCCACAAAGCCTTACTTCCAACTTCGTGTGAGCTACAGCATCGCAGCCCTTTATTGGCATAGTGTGCCAGTTACTGAAAGAGATGAATTTAAATATCTACTATGAGTATTGATTTCTCCAAGATTCCACATAGTTGTTAATTCTGCTTTACTTATTTTGAAGGTACATTATTGGGTGCATCCAAATTTTACATTCCTATATATTATTATTGATTTGACCCAGATTATCAGTATGAAATGCGCTTTATCTCTCATAATACTTCCTGTTTGAATGTCTCTCTGGTCTGATATTAATATAGTCATATCAATATTCTTCTGCTTTATTCTCATAGGCATCTTATGACCTATCTATATCATATTTAAAGTGGTTTTCTTCTCAACAGCATAGGGCTATGTTTTTCCTCAGTATGACAATATTTATCTTTTAATCAGTGATTATTATGCAATCTACTATCCTGTTGTTTCCTTTGTCCCATTTTTTCTTTTTTTCTCGGCTCTCCTTACATATGGCAGATACCATATAATCCATTATTGTTATTGTCATTGTCATCTTAAACAGTCAACTGTCTTATATTTATCAATATTTTTATCATTATTGGAAAACTTTATTCATTTTTGCAAGACTGTTTTTGCATTCAGGAAACTTTTCTTCAGCCTACAGAATGTCCATAGAATTTATAATGGTATAGAGCTAGTAATAAATTATCTCAGCCTTTGAAAGACTGAGACAGAGGCCTCCCTGGTGGCATAGGGATTAAGTCTCAGCACTGTGACACTATCACTGCTGCGGCCTGTGTTCCATCTGCAGCCAGGGAGCTGACTCACAAGGCCTAACAGACCTCTCCTGCCTCTCCTGCTGCTCCCCTCAGCAGTGTATTTCAGTGGATCTACCTGTTCTGCTCCCCACTCTGTCTCTGGTGAATCCTCTCACTCCCCATCTCTGTGATGTGTAAATAAAAATAAATTTAGAAAATTTAGAAAAAAGGCTGTCTTCACTTTATAACAAGTGGTTATAGATTCACAGGCAGATGTAAGAAATCATGTAAAAAGATCCCACATACTCTTCACTCCCTCATCCCCAATGGTCACAGCTAGCATACCATAGCCTCCTATCACAAACAAGAAGTAGACCTTGGGGCAACCTTCTCCGATTTCACCAGTTTTACAAGCACTCATTTCCCATCCCCCCTCCCTCTTGCTACTCTCCCCCTGTATTTTGTTCAAGGAAATTTTATCACATTGTGTATTTGTGTGACTGCCACCACTGTCAGGACACAAAACAACTCCACCACAAGAATGCCTTGTGTTACCATTTTATTGCCAGAGTAACTTCTCTCCAATTTCTGTCTTCTAGAGAAGTTGGAAAGAGAAGAAAACAAAAACCCCAAACAAGAAACAGGAAGGACATAATAAATAAATAAATAAATAAATAAATAAATAAACAAATTAATTAAAGAAACAGAAAGCCAAAGAGATAACACATGTAACAAAAAATGGGCTTTTGAAAAAAAATTAAATTTTAAAACTTCTGGCAATCATGACAAAAATAAAAAGAAGAGATAATGGATATCAACAATAGGGACGGAATAGCGACTATCACTATAGCTCTCAAAGCCATTATATGGATACTAGGAGAACAGTAAGAATATTTTTATACTCACAAAGTTCACACCTAATTTCTGGTAAACCAGTAGCTACCAAAATTCAATCAAGATGAAAGGAACAACATGAATAGTCCTATGAATATTAAAGAAATGAAAGCATGACTTAAACACTATAGAAAAAGTAATCCCCCAGGGCCTGATAGTTCCATTGAAGAAATCTACCAAATATTTAAGAATTAATGACATTTCTATACATTCTCTTGAAGAAAACAAAAGAGAAGGGATTATTCCTAACTTATTTTATTTATTAAGTCACTATTACCTTCACATTACAAATTTTAAAAAGACAAGATAAACATCACTACAGACCAATATCCCATGTGAAAAAAAGACTTAAAAATTCTTAAGAGTTAGCAAACAATTTAGCAATATGTAAAAACATAATTATATATCATTATCATACAAATAATTACAAATTCACAAGAAGTTGTAAGGACAATTCAGAGAGCTTTAGTGTGCTGTGCCATTACCCAGCTTCTCCTAAAAGTTACTCTTTTAAATATTATAAGGTTTCAAAACCAGGTAATGGACACTGGTATAATGTATATATATATAGTTCTGTTATTTTGTTACCTATACGAATTTGCATAATGACCACTGCAATACAACTACAAAATCTCCATCACTGCAAAAGTCTTACATTCACTACCCCTTTGTGGTTACCTCTCTTCACAAAGTTCCTAAATTTTGGAAGCCATTAAATTGTTTTGTACGTCTTTAATTTTGTAATTTTCACAAGGTAATATAAGTAGAATCTTAGGGCATGGAACTCTGATATGGACTCTTTTTATCCATAGTGTAGTGGCCTAATTTGAACCAATTTATATTTATCAGTAGTTTATCACTTTATATCATTTGAGTAGTATTCCATGGTGTGTATATACACATTTTGTTTAAGTGCTCACCTACTGTAACATATTTTGGTTGTTTCCAATTTAGGGATAATAGAAATAAAGCTGCTATGGACAATCACATAGAGTTGTTACGTATAGTGAACATATAATTTCATTTCTTGGGATAAATAACCAACATTGCAATTGCCAGAGCATACAACATTTGAATGTATTATTTTTAAAAGAAAATGCCAATATATTTTCAAAAGCGGCTATATTATTTTATATTCGCACAATTCTCTCATCTGAGAGAAACAGCTTCACTGCATCATCTGTCAACATTTGGTAACATCATTAAAACAAAAATTAGCTCTTATAATAATTGCACAGTAATATCTCATCGAGGTCTTAATAGCCAATTCGTTGGTGATTAGTGATATTGAACATATTTTCATGTGTTTTACCATCTATATACCCTCTTCAATGAAACTGCTTTATGCCTTCTGCCCATTATTTAAAATGGATTGTTTTTCTTGATAAATTTTGAAAGTTCTTTACATATTTTACCTAAGAGATTTTTTAAATCACATATGTGGTCTGTACATGTTTTGTCAATATCTGGATTTTGTATTTCATCCTCATAATAAAGTTTTCACAGAGTCTTTTTTTATATTGTGAAGTCAAATTTATCAATTTTTAAATTTTATGAATCATGCTTTTTATGGAACTAAGAACTCTTCATAAGCCCTAGGTTCCAAAGACTTTCTTATGTTTTATTCTGTAAGTTTTCTGGTTCAATATTTAAATATATGATTAATTTTGAAGTAATTGTTTAATAAAGTATGAGACTTATTCAAGTTTCTTTTTTTTTTTGTTCTACGGATATCTAATTGCTCTATTATCATTTATTGAAAAGACCAACCTATTTCATTAAATTTTTTTTGGAATTAAAAAAACATCAGTTGGCATACTTGTGTGGATTCTCCCCCCTCGCTTCTCTATTCTATCCTTTCACAAATTCTATCTTGATAAATATCCCCATATTATAAGCCTTCAAATCAGGTGTAGTGATTCCTTCCATTTTATTCTTATTTGTTAATATTATTTTGGGTGTCTGTGTATTTCATCTAAACTGCCAAATTTATTAGGGTAGAGTTTTTCATAGTACAGTATTCCTTTATCATCTTATTGATATTTTCAGGATCTTAAGTGACATATTCTTAACATTGGCAATTCATGTTTCTTACTCTGTCAGTCTTGCAGGGGATTTTCAGTTTTATTGTTTTATTTATCTTTGAATTATTTTTTCTTTCACTGATTTCCTCTGCATTTTGTTTTAATTTTAATTGTTTTCTTTTTTTTAAAGATTTATTTATTTATGCACGAAAGCTGGGGTACAGGCCAGAGGCGTGGGGCGGCTAGAGGGTTCACCAGAGACAGAATGGGGAGCAGAACAGGCAGATTGCCGGCAATACACTGCTGAGGAGAGCAGTGGGTGAGACAGGAGAGGTCTGCGGTGCCATGTGGGAATCTCCCTGGCTGGGCGTCGAACTCATGTCGCCACTGTCAACAGCTCCACAGCACAGGGCTCAACCGCTGCTCCACCAGGGAGGCCCTTAATTATTTTCTGTTCTTGTTTTTATATTTCTTTTCTTCTGCTTGCTTTGTGTTTCTCGCTATTCTTTTTTCTACTACTAATATATGAGTTTAGATTACTGATTTGAGCCATTCCATCTTTTCCAGTGTATCCATTTGATGTTTAGAAGACTCCTGTTAGTTTCAAAGTGTCTAGAGATTTTCCTCTTAGCTTTCTGATAATGACATCTAGTTTGATTCCACTGTTAGAACACTTTGGGTATGATTTCATTAAAAAAAAATTAGATACTATGACAGTACCTATTTTGGTAGGTGTTCCATGGGTTCTTAAAAATATTGTATATTCTGCACTTTGTTATATGTTGAATAGATCTTGTTGGTTAATGGCATCGTGAAGTTCCTCTATATTCTTAATGATTTTCTCTCTAGTTATTCTATTCAGTTACTGAAAGGGGGGCTTGAAGTTTCCAAATATAACTGAGGGTGTGCTACTTTCAGTTCCATCAGCTTCTTCTACTTCACATATTTCACAGTACATCTCTGTTGTTTGGTGCATAGACATTTGGAAGTGATAGCTCTTCTTATTGTATCAAACCTTTTGTCATATAATTTGATCTCTATCTCATTATTTTCTTTGTTCTGAAGTCTATGTGGTATTAATTTAGCTGTTCTTTTATTTAAAATACTATATACAAGTAAATCTCTGCTTATTCTTTTACTTCATCTGTGCTACAGTATTACAGTTAAACTGATTTCATCTAGATAGCATATTAGTGGATCATTTTTTTCTTTATCTACTCGGCCAACATCTGTTCTGTCATTTATTTTACATGGACCATTTTCATTTAAGATAATTATTAATATGTTAATACTTAAGTCTGGTAATTTATAATTTTGTTTACTCTGGTTTTGTACTTCTATCTTTTCTTGATTTCCCTTGGGTTACCTGAATAAGTTTTAGGATTCTATCTGTGTTTAATATGGTGTGTTTAGGGCCTCCCTGGTGGCGCAGAGGTTAGGCACTGTGCTGTGGTGCTGTCGGCAGTGGTGACGCCACGGGATAGACGCCCGGCCGGGGAGATTCCCACATGGCGCAGCAGACCTCTCCTGCCTTGCCCGCTGCTCCCCTCAGCAGTGTGTTTCCGTCCATCTGCCTGTTCTGCTCCCAGCTCTGTCTCTGGTGAACCTTCTCGCTGCCCCACGCCTCTGGTCTGTACCCCAGCTTGTATGCACAAATAAATCAATCCTAAAAAAAAACCTTAATATTGTGTGTTTAGTGCATCAATCTGTACAGTGCAATTAGGTTCCTTTAGATAAGCTATGTATACACATTGTACTTTCACAATACACTATTTTTATTATTTTATTATTTTAAGTGAAATATACATATTTTACTTCCTTTTAGGTCCCTGTACCCTACACAGTTTGAAAATATAATTATCGTAATTCCTCTACATTCATTCAGCACCACATCAAGTAGTATTACAACTTTTGCTTCAACTGTAAAATATCATTTAAGAAACCAGTGGGAAAGCTAGTCTATTATACTGATTCTTATTCTTACAAATTGCAAAGTTCCTCTTTCAATTTTAATTTTCCAAGGCTTTTTTCTGTTATTTCCTTTCTGTTTAGATAACTTCCTTCACTCATTCTTTAAGGGTAGGATTGTTAACAATAAACGGTCCTAGTTTTCTTCATCTGAGAATATTTTTATGCCTCCATAATCCCTTAAGGAATATCTTCTTTGTTATGAGAATAGACTCCACAATTTCTTCTATTTTAATCTTCATGGTTTGGGTTGTTTTTAAAATTGTTTGTTCCTATTATATATTTAGTGCTAAATCAGTGTGAACTGTAGAATTAATGTTCTTTTACTTTACCCATATAATCACTGCTTTAATCAAGGCTGTGATAATTTTTCTTCTGGACAGTCTATTTTCCTGGTTTGACCAAATTGAGTGCTAGAATACACACTTTCAGTTCCCCCGTAAAAAAAAAAAAATGGTGTTTTTACGTTAACTAAATAGGTTTCTGTTGTTGAACACTTATGATGTACTTAGGCACTTGGAGGATTCAGATGAGGAAAGTAGAAAACAGGAGGGAGGAGAGAACAATGGATGGACTAGGGTGGAGGACTATGGGTAATTTGTGGAAAAATTATAGTGACCACATCTGAGGGGAGAAATCCTATATTATGAAAAAATAAACAAGGATGTTTAAAAAAATAAATTAAAAATGTTTAAATATAAACAAAATCTAAAAAACCCAACAACCTCCTGCCTTTTATAATGATACGCTATAGTCAAGAAGAATGAAAATAAACATGTGAAACTGTCTATTAATATTAGATAGCAACATATATCTAAGTTCCAAAATCACAGGGACTCTTTCCTCAGTTTAAAGGTCTCTTTACACAAGAAATCCATTTAAAATTTCTACCTGCATATCCTATAATCAATATTTAAATACTGACAATAATGAAAATACAAATAGGTTATTGCATTCGAAACAAAGTTCCTGCTCAAAATTTTATAAAATTCGTCCTAACAGGGCTGCCCTGGTGGTGCACGGTGTTAAGTCTCGGCACTATGAAGCTACCCACAATCACTGCAGCATGAGTTTGATCCCCAGCCAGGTAGATTCCCACATGGTGCAGCAGACCTCTCTTGCCTCGCTCGCTGCTCCCCTCAGCAGTGTACTTCAGTTGATCTGCCTCTTCTGCTCCCCACTCTGTCTCTGGTGAATCCTCTCACTCCTCACCCCACACCTCTTGCTTACACCCCAACTCTTGTATGCATAAATAAATGAATCTAAAAAAAATTGCCCTAACAATGAGACAAAGGACATACACATTCTTATGAGTCTTAAGATTCACAAGAAATGCAAGGCTTAAATGTTACAACTAGTTAATAAAAATTACAAACCAAGGGTGCACATATACTGACTCCTAATCCTAGTTCTTTCTATTCAGCCATCATTTTATCATCCCATTTCTCTGCTAACCTCCCTTATTCCTCTGAAGTAAACCTGCCTTTCCTCTAATCATTATAAGAAGTAAAATTAATGCAATAACTCTTACTCTAGATTTGTGTGGAATATTGTCAGATTTAACAGAATTTGATGACTGTCCTTAACGATCCTTCCCAAATTGTGAGCAGAGCTATTTTTCCCTATCACTTTTTCCCTTTATGTCTACCTTCCTTACTAATTGGAACAGACGGCCACACTCCCTTCCCATCTGGAATTCCATACCCACCATTACACTAATGCTCTGCCATTTGCTATATCATGTTCTGACTAAATCGGAGCACCAAAAGCAAGATCCTTCTTGTTTTGGTCACTGTATTGTCAATCGCTATTCTGCATGAGGGGGCTAGAGGCAAGATGACTATTTTCCATGTATTCACCCTGTCTTCTGCTTATTTTTTTTAAAGATTCATTTATTTATGCATACAAGCTGGGGTACAGGCCAGAGGTATGGGGCCGTGAGAGGGTTCACCAGAGACAGAGCGGGGAGCAGAACAGGCAGATCAACGGAAATACACTGCTGAAGGGAGCAGCGGGTGAGGCAGGAGAGGTCTGCAGTGCCATGTGGGAATCTCCCAGGTCAGGTGTTGAACTTGTGTCGCTGCTGCCAACAGCTCCACAGCGTAGCGCTTAACCACTGTGCCACCAGGGAAGCCCTCTTCTGCTTGTTTTAAAAAAGATTTATTTATTTATGCATACAAGAACTGGGCTGTAGGCAACAGGTGCGGGGGGGGGGGTGGTGTGAGGATTCACCAGACACAGAGTGGGGAGCAGAACAGGCGGATCGACTGAAATACACTGCTGAGGGTATTAGTGGCGGAGACAGGAGAGGTCTGCTGCACCATGTGGGTCAGCTCCCTGGGGATGGAACTCATGTTGCAGTGGCGGCTGATAGCTTCATAGTGCTGAGACTTAACCCCCTGTGCCACTAGGGAGGTCCTGCTTATTTTTTTTTAAAGGTCACCATATTGGGTTTTCCCTTTGTAATTCAAGCACTAAGCACCTTCAGGCTGTTATCAATCTTTCTAGTTCCTAAACTGGTCTAGTAGCCATTGTCTTCTCTAAAAGTTCCAGGCTGAATACTCTTATACTCTAATTCCAAAATTCACTAACATTACTGTTTCACTTAGTTCTGGCTTCTAGATCCTCCAGTGTTATAGCTAATTTAAATAAATATCTCCATTAATAGAAAGGAGACTCTTGTGCCACAGATAACACCACTCCCAAGATTACATTACATTACTTAAAGTATTTGTGGGCATTCTTCTGGAGAAGTCATCACCCTTCTTCTTCCAAGCTTATGCAATCCTTCCAATGCTGAAATTTCAAATTCTGCAAAAACAAGTTGCAATGCCTTTGTAGGCTAGGTGTTTGCTATAAATGAGCCTCGTAAATCTCTCTCAAATCACACAGTGTATCTAGTGCCAGTTCTGTGAACGTTTTGGGCTGCCTTGACTGAAAAAGTGCATTTGTTTTGACTAACAATTCTTTTTTTTAAGATTTTTTTAATAATTTATTTTATGCATACAATCTGGGGTGCAGGCCAGAGGCATGGGGCAGTGAGAGGATTCACCAGAGACAGAGTGGGGAGCAGAACAGGCAGATCGACGGAAATACACTGCTGAGGGGAGCAGCGGGCGAGGCAGGAGAGGTCTGCCGCACCATGTGGGATTCTCCCCGGCCGGGCGTCGAACTCGTGAACTGGCGTCACGACTGCCAACAGCTCCACAGCGCTGCACTTTAACCCGCTGCACCACGGGGGAGGCCCTTGACTAGCAATTTTAAGCTTGGAATCTCTTAAGAAATCATTCAGAATTCCCTGATAAGTATTTAATGGTTTTGTTTCAAGTGTTGACTTATTAAACCAAGATCTAAGTTTCTGACATTTATTCTGTGTAAATGCGTAACAAAATGTTTATTAACGACCATACTTTCCCTAATATACAATGGCAATTTATGAATCCATCCTAGGTTTACTGTAAGCACTTTCATACTTCTTGATTTTGACTTGTATATTCAAATCGTATCATGGGAAAAAACAGTAGCTGAGACTCTCATTCACATATTTCACTTAAATCAAAACAATTGACTTTTCTCTAATCTTCCAATATTTCAAATAAGGGCAAAATACTAACCTGAAAAGACATGTATATATTTAGTTAGAAGATTACTTACAGTTCTTTCAGACTTTCTTGGAATTGTAAAGAGCACTTTAGTAATGCTGGTCAAAGAAATAATAATAAACTCAAAAAATGAGTAAATTTACCACTAGCTACGAACACGGTGCACTTAACTGTTACCCTACCTTTATTAGATATAATTTACAGATGACAACAAATTGCCCTTATCTTCAGATCATTGATAAAAATTATAGTGATTATAAACACAGCATATAATTTTGACCAAGAGGTAATTCCTCTTGTGTATATTTTCAGGGGGTTACAGCAATTCTAAACTCTATTTAATTTTTCTTTTTGGTGCTAAATGAATTTACCAGATATCTGAAATCTTTTTGAAACCCACAGTCATTAGTTTATTGTAACAGGGTTTATAATTGTGCACTGGATCATTTGCCTGTGGACAATTTACTTTTTGGGTTCACTGCTGCTTGTCTTTGTCTCTATCCTGCTTCCTTTGAGCTGAGTTGCTAATGATTCATGAAAGAAAGTAGAATAAAAATTCACAGGGAAATAAGTTAATTCAAAAACATTTGCATTTAGTTTCAAATGCTCAAAGTGATAGCTTGTGTATGGTTTCTGAAATCTAAAGCAACGTCTCACAAATGAAAGAAATTGTAATCCCTCTTCACAAATGATGGAATTTTCCTCCTTCCTTTTGTTTTTAAATTATCACAAAGATAACACATTTTGGAAAACAAGCTAAGAGAAGTGGCCAAACCTAAAACAAAACATGAAAAAAATGTTTGTATGGGACATGCCCTTTAGTTAAAACCAAAACTAATTCATAGTATCACCTTCCATTTTGCCTTCTAAATTGCTGGGCATCTGAACTGACAAGATTTCTCACCAGTATATATTGTGGCCATTGTTCCCTCGCAAAAATAAAAGTGTTGCTTCTATGAAACAGTCAATTTATTTTTCATAACTGTGAAGTAGATGACAAATCAGATATTTGTTTTTTTTATTTTAAATGTCAGTGTTTGGATACTCAGATTCAATGGTTTTATTGTAGGAACCACTAAATATCCGTCCACTACATTTTTGCGAAAACACAGGCCTACGGGGCAGCTCAGTAACTCTGTGCATGTTTCAGCTACCCACAAGTGGAGATGAAGTCATTGAGCAACAGATCTCTTTGTGCCAAAAATTTGCTCTTTAAACACAGAATCAAAGACTGTCAACCAAAAAGTGAGGGACTAAACATTTAGATCATACTGCCACATAAAGATAGAACTGAGGATATTAGAAAAGGAAGGAAGTCACTTGTCATATCATCTTTTACAACCCTCTCTATTTATGGAGGAGAAAATTAAGGCCCACAAAGAAAAGGACAACCCACAGTAGAGTTGGTAACTGTGCTGGGAAAAACAACTTTGAATGCCAGTCCATTACCCTCTAGGAGATCCTAAAGGCCAGTCAACAACTCTCGTTACTGGCTCCAGGTCTCTTGTTTCTTACTGCATTCCTTTTTAAATAGTTCCTCTGTAAAGAAACTTTCCTCAAATTGTCCTATTTTGAGTGTGCTGTCTGTTTTTTATTATGATCCTAGCGATACACTAGCTTAGTCATAATACAAACTTTCTGCATGTCAATTTTTCATCTGTAAGAGAGAAGTGATAAAAACATAGACTTCAAAGAGATGGAATGAAAATTGGATAAGATAATGTATGCCAGACACTTAGAAAAGTGCCTGACACATAGCAAACACTCCATGTTAATGATCTCTAATGTATGTAGTCTCTCTTACTTGTCTCCTTAGGTAAATCTATAGAAGGGTTTTGATACTTGGCATGTTTAGGAGACATAATGCGGGAACCCTAGTAACTTCCATAATGATCATATTTTGCATTTATCAATTTCAGTAAATAAATACAGAATCAAATTTTAATGTATCTCATCTGCTATCCCTAAACATTTCCCAATTGGAAATGATAAATTTCAACTCCAAAAATCTCAAAATATTACCAGTTTTAATCTTGTATTTTAAGTGAGTTATGACTTAAGAAAAGAATCCCTGTCTCACATTTAATAAATAGTTTTAGAAAGAATAAAGATTGTTACCATGGGATTCTGAAGAACATCCATATCCTCAAACTGATCATTTGTCCAAAAATAATTGATATGTAAACATATATGACATATGTATTTATATATATGATATATGTGTAACTGCTATACATACATATGATACAAGGGCAGCTGAAATAGTTTAGTTACAATGCCAAATAAATGTCCCTTTGCATTTGTAGAGGTTTAATATGGGCTATGTATATACTTTCTAAATCCAGTTATTTCAGGAAATTCAGCTATCTATTTATGGGAGTTTTTGTCTTTTAATAAAAGGTTGACACAAATTTAGCAGACTTGGTTTACATTTTGTTCAACCTGAATTATTTACAACATATACATTTGCTTTCCATTTGTTAATTAAAATCAGAAAGAAATCTAGGTCCAAAAGAGTACAGAGATTCCCTTAGGGTGAACCAGAGCCAGAATGAGTTTGAAATAACTCCCAGTTAGGGGAGAGTGGCATGAAGATGCTATGACTGAATTAATTTAGCTTATATCAGCATCTCTGGCAATCTCTGCTTACAGACTGCCCAGAGCTGAAATAGCACGGGTGCATGCTGGTCTTATGCTGGAGTCTTGGCAAATGCTCACTGCAGTGCTTATGATGGACCTTAAAAAGTAAATCATTATTACTTCCTTTCTCATTTCTTAAGCACTATTTTTTTTTCTCTATGCCAGTTAGGAGATAATCACTAAGTTCAGAAAATCCTTCCTATTTAAAAGTTTTTTCACATATTTTGATCCTTGCCAGGGCTCCACAAAGCAGTTGTAGAATTTTAACAATTTAGTTTTAATTCCTTAATCTTACAGAAAAACGGCAAGAAATTTGGAGCAAGTGTCACCCTCATTAAGAATCAAGAGAAAATCTACTCTGAAAATCCAAATAAATGTCAAGGTCATTAACATTAAGACCCCAAGGAAGTTTAATTTTACTTTAAAGAGGAAACATAGGGAATATTTAAGGGAAATGTCAGGACAAGTTAGACAAGTTCAAGGTTAAACAAGATAAGTCACAAGGCGGAAGGTGATGCTCAGAGTTTCTGAAACAATATCCTTAATCTCTAGTTACAGAAACAGTCTTTTATCCTTGCTGGATATGATTTTGACATCCAAAGGTTTAAATGTTTTTCTTGAGAATGTTAGGTGAGAAAAATGAGACATATACAGCATTTACCATATGGCTCTAGGTAGCAAGATAATTTGAAACATGTCAGACAAATATGAGCTCAGCTGGGCTCTTACAAGAATATTACTATGGATTTAGTACTAATGATTTCCAAATACAGTTCCTTATCACTACCATAGATGCAATCTCACATCAAGGACTGTTGTGAACATTCATTTGTCCCTCCTTTATGCACCCACTTAAAATACTTCTTGCTTCTTATGTGGTAAACTCTGCTCTATGTACTCTAGATTAGGTAGTAGAAAACTGTTGGGTCAAACTTTTAGAGTTTAAAAACCATGGGAGATAGAGATGCAAAAACACATTAAAATAATGTTTGATGAAAATTATGAGAAGGTAAATATAGAAGCTATGCTCACATGTAACAGATGTATGGAAAATGCAGCAAAAAAAAACAACAACAACAACCATACATTAGCAAAGGCATGTATGTTTGGGATTTATAAAATGTTTAAGAAGTTCTTGGGTGAGACAAGATTAGAAAAGCAACTGAGGAAATATTTTTAATGGTATAAATGTCATGCTAATAACTCTGGACTTCAATCTGTACGCCCTATTTATGGTATGCAGAGAAGAGCTTCAAATCACAGGACAGAAATTATGGGAAGTCTTCTAAGAACACTGTACTAGATGGTACATAAAAATTAGCAACATATCAATTGTGGAATACAACATGATATTCACAAGACTCATAAGAAAAAAATGAGGGAGATAAACTTTTGACTGTCGATAGCAATTTCAGCAACCAAATTCATTCATCTCTCTAACAAGGGGTTTAAGAGATAGCTACTTACTCATTTACTGGCAGGGAATCACTGAAAATCTTAGCCAAGCAGTAAATACCATGCTCATGTTACCTAGCAAGACAGCAATGAGAACATAAAAAACTAATTTCTTAACAAGTTTTCTTGGGCAAAACTTTTATTTCTTAAGGGTATTTATCTTTTTCATTCCGGCTATGGAAAGCTGTGTGGAGGTTCCTCAAAACACAACTCAGCTACTCTACCTCTAGGACTCTCCCAAAGAACACAGAAACCCTAATTTGAAGAGAAACATATACCCCTATGCTTTTTGCAGCACTTCTATTTGTAAAATTCAGGTATTTTACAACACAAAAAGCTAAGCCTCTACAGAAAATGGCATAGAAGAGGTCTACTAAATGATAGAGGCAAAAGAATATTAACATTACCCTATCTTCAAAGATTGGATAAAGGGTGGTGGAAGATGAACAGAGAGGGGCCCTGGCATCATTTCATCCCAGAATGATGAAAATTCCAGACAGGTTTATGGTGATGGTAGATTAGAGAAATGTGGTTCACTCACTGGGTAAATCTAAGGAAGCAGCAGGTTTTGTAGAGAATATTTCATTCTGCATGGCATGGTATTTGTAGAGTATAATGGTATTAGGTATGTGAAGAGTGTCTGAAAGCAAAGAGCATATAGGATCAAATAAGGCATTCCCAAATTTTGGGTGCATTCCTACAGGGTGATACAGAATTATCTCCAAGGGAGCTACATCTTACTCATCAACCAAGTGGCATTACAGAAAGACTTCCATGTTCCCTATCTTTACTCCTGATCATCATCACTTCCCCACCCCCACTCCCACCCTTCCAGTCATAAACCGTGGCCATCCACAGGGGGAAAGGAGGAGGGAGAAATCACTAAAATGGTTGGATTGAAATCTGAAATACCTGAGGGGAAAACAACAAAAACAAAAGAACTGAATTATTGTACTTTATCCAGAAATGACTAGATGAAATTTCTGTCAGGTGGACGGAAGAAGCTTGACATAGTAGTTGTCATATCACAGAAACATTTTTTTCCCATAACTGAATGTTCTGCTTTAGCAAATTTTGCTATATACAGACAGATACTTGAAGATATACAATGAATGTTCCAATCTTCCCTTTGTTCCTGCAATTGTCTAAACTACGCCTCTTTATAAAAATTCTTACTTCTTTCTTGACCCTATCAAAAACTCCTATTCCCCTCTGCTCAGGAGCATTTACTGTGAAGTGAATATAATAATATGATGAAGGTAATTCACACCAATTTATGATAAGGCTGAGTTTGAATTGAAAGAGAATGGTCAATTTCAGAGCAGTGGGTCCATATACTTTGGAAGCCTAAATGGAAATACATGTAACTAATGCAACCGTTTATAGCCTCGTTCATTTGCCAAGATCACCTTCAACTTTGCAAAGGTTTTCATCTCAGAGAAAACAAAGAGTTACTGGTTGGTAAATCTGAATGAGAATCATGTATTTTGAATATATATAACATTATACTAGGACCCATGAAATGCAGGATTATTCTCCTAGATTTAAAAATACACAACTACTATATTAAAATCATTCCACAGATAGACATAAGTGATGTGAATATATGAGGTGTGATCTTTTCTAAGAAGAGTAATAGTAATAACACCTGACTAAAGAGATTTTTTAAATATTAAATAACAAAGTTGGAAAATTAGATCAAAACCCCTGGATTTCTACCTATGGATATGACCCTTTTATGCTCACAAACACACTGAGGTGGAAGTAAAAATCTGGCTCTAGCATTTTGTAGCTATGTGATCTTAGTGAGTTATTTTGCCACTCTTCTTGCCAATTTTCTGAAGTGTAAAAGAGGAAAAATAATACTTTATACAGCTGTTGTGAAAATAAAGATAGCCTTTTTTAGTACCAAGCATAGAATGTATGACCAGGTTTATTTTTTAATGGGTGTGCTGAAATAATAAATTGTATGACTAAAATTGATTTGATGTTGGTCAAATAAAAGGACTCTATGAATGCTAATGGAATAAGTGGAAGAATTAACAAATGAACAAAGTAACAAACAAAGGCAGAAGAAGGTTTCTAATGATATGTTATGGAGTTACCTTTAGCTAATTCTTATAGTTGCTGTAAGTGCTTATGTGGGGCAGAAACCCCACATATGCCCAGGCTGTGAATTGTTATAACTTCACTTTAACCTAATTAATATGTGGCTTTTAACCTGATGAAGTTCACTAACCACATCCTGGATTCGTTTGATTACCACTGTTTCAGAATCTTGGGGCCCTAAAATATATCACTGAAATTTGTTTACTGTTTTATATGTATTCTTTAAATATGAGATTGAATGCTATTAAAATTAAGAACATTTCCCAACAAAAATAACTACTTTTCTTAAGGTTTACAGATTTTATTAGGTCTACTGTTCATGACGTGCAAGTGCTCTATGCAATTAACTTTTGTCTCATACATAAGACAAAAAAGATGAACATTTTTTATTATGGATGTAAGAAATGAGCATATAGGTGACACTCATACCCTGATGTCAATTTTAATGGAAGTCTTACTGCCTTACACTGTACAAGAAATTTCATATTGTGAAACATGCATAAGATTAAGAAGTGCTGTATATGTGGACAGTAGATTTTATAGATATCCTGAAATAAATATATTCACAGGAAGACTGTAAAACAAGAAACATTCTATCATATACTCATTCTACAATATATGTGTGTGTGTGTGTGTGTGTGTGTGTGTGAAGAGAATATACTAATCATAACATACATAGAAATGCTACAAAATTTCCAAGTTTCCTTAATTAAAAACTACCTAACGTGCATATATTATTTAAAAACAGCTCCAATATTAAATCCGTGATCACTTCTACACTGGATCTGATGTCAATGATGTGGTTGAGGCCAAAAGTCACATAGAGGTAACAGCTGTCACAGAAAGCTGAAGAATTAGGGAGCCCTTAGCAGCAGAGATTCTTTTAGATGGAATGCCTAGCCAGGCCAGGGCATATTACTTAAATATCATGTGCATGTGTGTGCACATGTGTATGCCAGTGTGTGTGTGTGGGCACACACATACCTGAACACACCCAATGCACACATGTACTTTGGTTGTCAGGAAGCATTCAACTGACCATTATTGTCACAATTAACTTTTTTATATACCTTTGGATAATAATGAAATTGAAAACTACTTCTAAGGTTTCAAATTAATGCATGAAGTCATGGACTACTATTCTCACAGTCAGAGCTGGATCTGCGTAAAAAGGCTATTACAAGAATCACCTCTTGGTCACAGAGTGACCTGGTTTTCCAATTTAAAAATAATCACACGTGTTGGGGAACTAAAATGACACGGTCATTAAAGCACAAACACAGATGCCAAGAATCTAGTTAGTAAGTTGACATACTGCATCACAAGTCATTCATAAATTAACCTTTCCAGTACTTTAAAGAGCAGATTGATCAAAGTTGAAAGTTTCATTATGTTAACTGTTACATTCACAGCATTTAGATCTGCAAGTAATTTGGGTGGCTATCCCCAATATCCGTTATAGTTTTCTCTTTTTGTGCTTGTTTACCCATTTGTCATAGGAGCAAAGTAACTGTTCTCTTATTTTCTAAAATTCTTGGGAGTACTTCAAGTCAACGCCTTATAACTAACAAAAATTTGTTGACACATCTTTCTTTTCCCCAAAGCCTTTAAGAACAGTGCTTTTTTCTACTTGATGTTCATAAATCCTAATTCTTTATCAAAAAGACCATAAATAGTAAACGCTGGCAAGGATGTGGAGAAAAGGAACACTCATCAACTGTTGATGGGAACGTAATTTGGTGCAGCATCTATGGAAACAGTATGGAGATTCCTCAAAAGGATAAATATGGAAATAGTACATGATTTACCAGTACCACTTCTAGGTATTTACCCAAAGAATATGAAAACACTGATACAAAAGTTTTATGAACATCTATGTTCACAGCAGCTTTACTCACAATAGCCAAATCAGGGAATCAACCTAACTGCCTATCATCTGACAACTGGATAATGAAACTGTGGAATGTATGCTCAACTGAATACTACTCAACTATTAAAAATGATCAAAAGTGCCTTTGGAGACAAAATGGGTGGATCTTGAGGTAATTATGCTGAGTGAAGTAAGTCAGAAAATGAAAGATAGTTAAGGGATAGTCTCACTCACTTGCAAAATATAACACTGGTCAACAGTGAGATTATAACTGACTTAAAAAGCCCTAATCTGTAGTATCTTGGTGTGCTAAACATGAATATAACACTGAAAAAGTTTTATTAGCTCTCATTTTGAAGATATTTCATATAATTCATTTTATATGTTTCACTGTGTAAATGTATCGGGTAGGACTGCGACAACATCCTAAATCAGCCTAGAATGATGTAATACTGCATTGCATTGCATAATACCATCATGCACACAACATCCAGAGTGGACTGCATCATTTTCTGATACAATGTAATACTACTGCGAGGCGGCTGCTGAAGTAAGCTTATGTCAGCAGTGCATGAGATAAAGCCCTTCGGAAAGGTCGAGCTTTGAAAGTATTTCAGACTTTGTGCGTGACAGTTTAAGCTACGGTTCCATAAAACTGTTATTATTTTATCCATTTAGGCACAATACAGAACAGGAATGCCTCGAAAGTGTGTTAATAGCGTGGACAATTTCTGCTCTATTTGTGGGGAAGGGACATTTGCCAACCAGAAGAAAAGTATCACTTCTCAAGTGAAGGAGACTTATCATCTTTACTAGAGCCAAAATTAGAATTTGACTGTCATATTTGTGTTGAGCACATACAAATTGATAGGAAATGGCTAATTTTATTTCAGTAACATGACTTTTGTAAAAATTTGTTGAACAGTGATTGGCATGCATTTCATGATGTAAACATCAATTTATTGCAGATTACAAAAAAAACTAGAGCAAAACTTAGAATTTGACTGTCATATTTATACTGAGCACATGCAAATTGTTAAGAAATAACTAATTTTATTTCAGTGATGGGACTTTTGTAAAAATTTGTTGACCAGTGTAATTAACCAAAGAAAACCAACCACCAAAGTAAGAATAATTCCTGGACTCTGTGAATAATATACTAGTTACCAGAGGGGATGGTGGGGGAAGGAAGAGACAGAGGGGGGGATTAATATGGTTGTAGAAGTGAAGCGTTGGTGAAGGATGAGGGAGGCACATTCATGTGTTGCACTGTGTGACATTGCACTCCACCAATTACACAGTTATGGAAACTAGGACAAGTCAATAAAAATTAAAAACATAAAGGAAATCCTAATTCTTCAAAAACTATTTAATAATTCACACTTCATATGGATGTGATATATAAACCTGATAGAGTAACTGGCATGCATTGGGTATAGCAAAACTTGGATGCTTATTGCTCTTGCTCATTGCAGTTATTACTTAAAATATCTTCTTTTACATATAAAAACAGAAAATAGAGAAGTTTAATGATTTATTCATGATTAGGAAACTAAATAATCAAGGGCATGAAAAGATATCCTGGCCTTTAATCCAGTGCTCCTTCCAAAACCCAGTAGCTCCTCTCTAAGGCATCTTTAGAAATAAGAACACCTAATGCTATTTAAAAAAAATCTTAGTAAAGGGCCTCCCTGGTCGCACAGCGGTTGAGCGCCGCGCTGTGGAGCTGTCAGCAGTGTGCAATGCGAGTTCGAAGCCCAGCCGGGGAGATTGCCACATGGTGCGGCAGACCTCTCCTGCCTCGCCCACTGCTCCCCTCAGCAGTGTGTTTCTGATCTGCCTGTTCTGCTCCCCACTCTGTCTCTAGTGAACCCTCTCGCCGCCCCACGCCTCTGGCCTGTACCCCAGCTTGTATGTATAAATAAATAAAATCTTAGTTATTGAATCTGTGTCATTAAAAAGCAATTTATTTCATATCATGTTTTAGAATCTTTAATCATTAAATTTAAGCTATATAAATTTCTGAAAGACTATATGTCACATATAGTTTACAGTTACGTATATGATGAATAATAGCACATACATGCAGCTTGTCATTAACACCAGAATTTCAAAATGGCTTCTATAAGTGGATTGTGAGAACATGGAGAATCTAGTGTTTTAAGTAGAGGAGCATATGTATTGGTGTTCATTGTTTTCCTCCAAAATAAATAGTGTCCTTCTTTCCTAAATCAGATATTTCTCCTCCCCTACAATTACTGTGTCAAATTTGCATGGTTGTTAAACAATTAACTGTTGGAAAGAAGGAGACACATGGAAGGAAAGAAACATAGCTATGTCAGACTAATTATTGTATTCAGTGGTGTGGTCCTACAAAGGTCATAACCATATTATCGCAACAACAAACAATATAAAAATAAAAATATTTATTATTTTCTCCAACGCAAGGGCTTTAGCTATACCCATGAAGCTTTTACTTTTTTTCTAATGAAAAAAAAAAAAAGATTAGGTTCATATTTATGATCTTTCTTTCATGTAAAATTTTAGTACACTCGATGTTTCCTGCATGGTTTGTCTCTTCAGTCATTGTCAGCAGGACTCTGAGAAGCTATAGGAATATGCAGGTGCAGACTTCAAAGCCCAGCTTTATCTCCAGTATCATGGAAAGGGACTATACATCATGGTTCCATGAAACTTTTAACAATGAAACAATTGAGAAGTTATGAGAGGTCTCTGTATAATATGCAAAATGACAAAAACCTGTTGAAATACAGAGGAAATCAGAGTGGCATTCTGAGTAGATATTGAGGGTATGTTTCTAAACAGATCTGGTAATTCTCTGAGTTTTCATCCACTGCCTCCTCCATCCCTAGTCCCCGTACCACTCAGATCATTTGGAAAGTATAAAATTAATGCTCTCTGCAGCAAAGTTCAGCTACATTACAGCTACACAGCCTTTTGTGAGATGACCCAGGAACTTAACTGCTGTAAGTTCCAAGCAAGTGAAAATGAGTTGGAAGCTATATGCATGCTGGCTCAAGAAGGAATCCCATGGGCCTCCCTGGTGGCGCAGTGGTTAAGCGCTGCGCTGTGGAGCTGTCAGCAGTGGCGACACGAGTTCGACGCCCAGCCAGGGGGATTCCCTTATGACGCGGCAGACCCCTCCTGCCTTGCCCGCTGCTCCCCTCAGCAGTGTTTCTGTCCATCTGCCTGTTCTACTCCCCACTCTGTCTCTGGTGAACCCTCTCGCTGCCCCATGCCTCTGGCCTGTACCCCTGTCTGTATGCATAAATAAATAAAATCTTAAAAAAAAAAGAAGGAATCCCACATGGAAATGAGAGGGAGAGAAATATGACCACCAGGCCTCCCATAGCAGCCAAACTGGCTTGAGCAGTCACCAGGGTAGCACATTCTGCATCCACAAGGTTTCCACAACTGTATTGTTTTCTCTCAACTATGAGCCTACAAAATGTAGGCATTTAGATAATGAGAAAACAAGGTACAAGTTATCTCTGCTCTCAGTTATGGAGCATGCGCACTGAAACGATGTCAGAAATAGATGAACATCATCACAAAGTCATCTAACTACACAGTTAAATGGCACAAATTATTTTTAGTATAGATCTTTCGGTAAGTATTCAATATGGACACCATGTGTACCTGCCAATACATATGACAAGGTTCTCTTACCAAGACATGAGAGAAATCAGGAACAAACTTACATGAGAAAAAGATTCTTTACAGAGGTAGGCTCTTATTTTAGCTTCTATATTTGGATTATTTATAACAGATCTTAAGAAGACTCCCATTGAAAGAATCATGCATTTTGAAACAATGATAACTGTTAATCTGTCTCAGAAAAGTTACATACAAGCATTTTATTCTAATGAAAAAGTCATAAATAAAAAGCTGTAATATTTAAAATATCTCTAACATTAGGATATTATCATTTTCTTTAATTTGAGGGCTTCTCTCACTAACAGGGCTATGAGGAGCTTTACTTCAGTTTGGGGAACCCTGTTAAATTTTGTCCTGGGCAACTCCTGAAAAAAAGGTGTGCCAAGATTGCTGTTGTTTTGGATGAAACATTTATAATTGGAGACACCTTGAATGGAGCCCAGAATCTGATGGGTAACTGAGCTGGATGTAATTCACAGGTGTTACATGCTCCGTGATTTTGGATCTTCCATCTGTTCTGCATCATTCTGATTCTGAATAGTTAGCACTTGAGTCAGTTCAGGCTAATCCAACATTCCATATTGGACACTGGGATCAATGGACCAAACTATCTGGCTACATGAACAAGACCAGTAAGTCTAGGGAAAACAGGAATATGTGGCTATATATACATGGCGACTGGCAGAAATTGTTTTAGCCTTTTGATTTTTTATGATGAAAAAAGTCAGGACAGCATTTGTAAATATTAATTTTCAATTGTGTTATAACAGGACTTTACATTGAGATATACTCCATGTCCACCAAATGTTAATTTATACTGTGCTTGAGCCCAGACCAAATCCAAAACTTAAATATCATGTTCCAGGAGATAAAGGTAAAAAAAGATATAATCACCATTCCCGTTTGTGGTACAGTGAAGGATAATAATATAGGAAAAGATAGAGCATATATATGCACATATGTGTATACATACTATATATATGTACATGTATGTGGAATGCATAAATAAATTGCTAGTGTAGATCATTAGACACAGAATTATGTTGGTTCAAAGGAAAGGAAATTCTATAATATCTGTCTGGACAAGATAAGATGAAGATAGATTTCAATTTTAAGGTTGCATTTAGCAGGGTTTTGCATGAGGGATGATAATTTTAAAGAGATGATGATTTTTCTTTAAAGGGAGAAATTTGAAAATGACCATCTACTCTGAGGGAATAACACAAATACACATCCAAACACTGAAATAGTAACCTATAACAGTGCACTGGAGAGGCATGGGTGTACTTCATTTCAAACAGTTTAGACAGAAAGTGTCGAGAGGAATTCAGAGCCATAACGATGGAAGTTCATTTTTTTGTGAAGGGACTAAATACCAAAGCAGAAAATTTTACTTAATAGTATAGGCAGTGGGGAGTTATTGAAGATTATTGAGCAGAAGGTTGGCACTATTACATCTGCTCCTTGGAAATACAGCTTTTTTTTTTAAGATTTATTTTTATTTATACATACAAGTTGGGGTGCAGGCCAGAGGCGTGGGGCGGCGAGAGGGTTCACCAGAGCCAGAGTGGGGAGCAGAACAGGCAGATCAGAAACACACTGCTGAGGGGAGCAGCGGGCGAGGCAGGAGGGGTCTGCCGCGCCATGTGGGATTCTTCCCGGCCGGGCGTCGAACTCACGTCGCCGCTGCCGACAGCTCCACAGCGCAGTGCTTAACCGCTGCGCCACCGGGGAGGCCTGGAAATACAGCTTTTATTTTAGGGAATATAATTAAATGGGAATGAGAGATTATATATGAAATTATCTATATGGCTATGTAAGAGACTGAAAGATTTTGATAACATAATACAAGTCAATGACACTGGTTAAGATGAGGAAGAATACTGGGCTGTATGAGGGAGACTCTATGGACTTCCAGTAAAATGATGTCGTACACATGAACAAAGTGAACAAAAAATATTAGATAAAGATGAATTCACTGAGTTGTCATTATCAGTTACACCCCAATTAAGTTTTAATTTCTGATATTTATGAAAATTGTATTAAAGATGCTACAATATATAAATATCATATGTCACAATTTTTACATATATATACACACACATTTGCTCAAATGTTCTTTAATATGTCCCCATATTTGTATCTGCATGCCTTTCTTATATCTCCCTAATGCTATGCATATGGAAAAAATGGATAATTGTGTCCTTACCAAAAACAAGGCAATGAACATAAGCTAATTTTCATAAAATTGAAAAATTAAATTTTGGCTACAATTTGAAGTACTAGACATCCTTAGGGAAACAACCACAAGGAAGTGTGACTTGAGTTGTGAAAGACATCAGAGATTTGAATGTATTTACAGAAAAAAATAGATTAAATTACCATGTAAGAACTGGAGAGAGAAGAATTCACAGATCAAAGCATTTAGTTGAGAAGATACAGTCTTGACAATTGGTTAAAGTAAAATCTCATTCAAATCAAAAGAAACTATTTAAATATTGATTTTGTATTTCTAGATCTTTATTCCATAAATCTCATTATCAAATTGCCTGATTTTTGCTTCTGGAATTTGGTCCAAAAACATAATTACAAGCATCTTTAAATCAACTTGTTGCAATATGGTCTCACCGTTTGGAAAACACTCCTCAACAAAAGCAGTGATCAAAAAAGGAAATCATGCAAAAGAGGCCATGTTCTAACTAAGTTACAGGGGAACATTTACTAGTATCTTTCCAGCTCTGGAACCAAATCATTTCACACAAAAAGATCAAGTCTTAGCCTATCATTTAATGTCCTACGAATATCAACAGATCATATCTAAGAGTCTAATGAGCAGAATATCAGGTTGAAATAATATAGGAACCTTAAATGTGAAAACAAATAAGACAGGGATATGTAATTTAAGAATCAGTGATCCTGAAATGAAAGCCAAAGACTCAATTTTGTATGTGAATAAATTTTTAAATTGTCAAAAATTTGATTATCACCAAAAGTAATAGAGTTGGAGGTAAGAAACATAGGGCAAAATTGACTGAGAGGAATTCTGCATAAGCAAAGAATATTGAAGAACATGATGGAAAGAGAAATATGGCAATTTGTGGATAAAAAAAAATTATTTGGACCACTACTAGAAAGATGAGGCAGTGAAGGGGACATCCCTCCACCAATTCACTCATATGTCTATTCAATATATTTATCCATTCAATATATATTTCTTGAATATCTGCTATGTGCCAGAAACTGTTTTAGCACTATGGTTATAACAATGAGCAGAACAAATTTCATACTCTCATAGAGTAGGGAGCCACTTTACAAATCAAAATATAAGAGTCATGTAGACAGTTATATTTAAATAACAGTTATGTTAGACAGGGTGGGCAGGGATGCCCGTATGGGGAATGATCTAGATGAAATGAAATTGGGAAGCCATGAAAATATTTGTGAGGGAGGGAAGGGCGAACATCCTAGAGAAAAGAAAAATTATATGCAAAAACCCTGAGGAAGCAAAATGCTTGCCATAGTCGGTCAGGAAAAATTAAGTAGGTCAGCAAACTTGGAAGAGAATGAGCCAAGGGAAAAGTGCTAAACATTTAGGGGGAAATCAGGTAGATCAGGGAACCAAAGTTGAGCTTCAAGGGACATGGTTAAAAATTTGAGTTTTTTAAAAGGCTGACAAGAAACCATTATATAAATACATGCTGAAATGTTTAGAAGAATATCTCAAGTAACTGGGTGAAAATGGGTAAAACTAGAAGTAAGGATGAAAACTACTGCATTTACCCAAGTGAGAGTAATGTAGGATTGAAGTAGGGTGAGACACTGAATGAGATGTCCTAGAAGATGACTCTCAAAGTGGGGTCCCTGGACCAGCACCATTAGCAGCACCCAGAAACTGGTTATCAAAGCAAAAGCTTAGGTCCTGCCTCACCTATTGAATCAGAGACTCTGGGAGTGGGACCAAATACTCTGCGTTAATAAGCCCTGTAGGCAAATCCAACACATACTGAATTTGAGGATTCTTTTTTTTTAACTTTCTTTTAAAGATTTACTTATTTATGCAAACAAGCTGGGGTATAGGCCAGAGGCATGGGGCGGCGAAAGGGTTCGCCAGAGACAGAGTGGGGAGCAGAACAGGCAGATCGGCAGAAATACACCGCCAAGGGGAGCAGTGGGCAAGGCAGGAGAGGTCTGCTGCGCCATGTGGGAATCTCCCTGGCTGGCGAACTCGCATCACTGCTGCTGACAGCTCCACAGCGCAGCAGCACTTAACCGCTGCGCCACCAGGGAGGCCCAATTTGAGGATTCTTGTCTTAGAAGTAAATGTTCATGTAATTCTTCTATGGCTTCTGAATATTTTCAGTACTTTTGTATCACTAAGTAAATTATATATATATCTGTGATGTAAGAAAAATTTACCTTAGAAATCAGAGATTTGTGTATTCAAGGGAAATACTTGGAACAATATGAAGTGGGAAAAAAATCAAATAAGGAGTATGTATGTCAACCCAAGTACACATTGTCTCAGTACCTAAAGACTGAAATTCTTGCTCTAAATTCAGGCCACATTCTTACTCACTTTTTAAACAGTATCAGTCAACTTAGACCTGTTTTAATGTAAAGTGTCAACAAGCTCTCATGCAAAAATATACATATGTATCTGAATTTAGTAATTTCATTATTAATGATAAACAATTTGCAGATTTTTCAGACAAGTCATATCTCCAGCATTTTAAAGACACTTGTTTTACCAGTGAAGGGCATCTACATTAACAAAAACTGAAAACCCCGAATCAACATGAGCTGTACATAATGAATGGGTGTCAGAGTCAACAATGTAAAATTGAGAAGTGACTAAAAACCTGAATATTTTGAGTTGCTATTTTGGGCTGAAAGCATAATCAGTCACAACAGAGACTTGAAAAGCAAGAAGATTCTAGAAAGCTAACTACTCAAAATAAACCCACTGGGAAAGCCTCTCTGATTTGATGGCCTGCATTCCCACTTGTGATTACACTTAAAATATATTTCAAAGAATCACTTTGCTGGAAGAAAATTGTGAAGAAACAGCATTTGAAATGATTCATCTTAAAACTTTTTTTTAAAGATTTATTTATTTATACATACAAGCTGGGGTACAGGACAGAGGCGTGGGGCAGCGAGAAGGTTCACCAGAGACAGAGTGGGGAACAGAACAGGCAGATCAGAAATACACTGCTGAGGGGAGCAGCGGGCGGGGCAGGAGAGGTCTGCCACACCATGTGGGATTCTCCCCGGCTGGGTGTTGAACTCGCATTGTGCGCTGCCAACAACTCCACAGCACAGGGCTCAACCGCTGCGCCACCAGGGAGGCCCTTAAAACTTATTTTAAAACATGCACACATATATCCATATATACATGAAAAATAATTACAAATATATGAGAAAGAAATTCTCTAACCTTTAAGTCCAGTTCAGTAGGAATTGTTTTGATTTGATGTGAAGAAGAAAACACATAGTTTAATGACTGAAGACCATTCTAAAATTCATCAAATCCTATTGAGGATTGAGACCAATGAAGTATTTTAGATGTTTACTGAAGACAGAATAAAAGGGAATGATGTCCTGAGAGGCATGCATTTGAAAACATGAGGAAATCAAGATAAACAAATTGTGATTTCTATAAAAACTGCATTTTCAGAGCTGAGGACATATGCCAAAGAACAAGCTGTAGAGTGGTTCTGCTGCATAGTATAGAGCAAACAAAATACAGCTATACCTTAAGTTCTGTAGAGCCAGTGCACAGCCTAAGTACAGTCAGTAACACTGTATTGTATGTCTAAAACTTACTAAGCCAGTTGATCTTTTTAAAAATATGTCTTCCAGGGGCCTCCCAGGTGGCGCAGTGGTTAAGCGCTGCGCTGTGGAGCTGTCGGCAGTGGTGACGCGAGTTCGACAACCGGCCAGGGAGAATCCCACATGGTGCGGCAGACCTCTCCTGCCTCACCCGCTGCTCCACTCAGCAGTGTATTTCTGATCTGCCTGTTCTGCTACCCGTTCTGTCTCTGGTGAACCCTCTCGCCATCCCACACCTCTGGCCTGTACCCCAGCTTGTATGTATAAATAAAAAAGAAATCTTTAAAATAAATAAATAAATAAATAAAATAAGTCTTCCGATGATGAAACTTTGGTTTATAGCATCATATAAAAATTTTAGGTTGCACACTTTTAATATATACAATTTTTATTTGTAAACTATACTCAAAGTTGAAAAAAATCTTCATCACCTAAAAATTACAATACTGTTCACTGGAGTTCAACTTAATGCAATTCGCCAGAGACAGAGTGATATGTAAGTTTCTGTTCACACAAATAATACCAAGAAAAAACTGAAAGTCAGACAAAACACAACTGATACACAAATTCCACAGGTTGATCTACCTTTCTGTACATACTATTACTTGCTTTCAATACAACTATTAACTACTCTCTCAGCTAGGCTTTTATGAGTTCCCTATATTATCAGTTTGCAGATATAGCCTCAAGAAAGGTTCTCTACATACTAGAAGGGTCTAGAATAGGAGGGAAAGAGCTAGCATCAGAAGCCATGCTTAACCTGTCTGTGGCCGATAGCAAGAGACCATCAAAATGTGGGGTCCCCCATGACATGTTCATTTCTGATACTGTTTTCCAGAAGGAAAAAAAAGTGTTGGAAAGCCTCTAGGACCCTAATTGTGTACCATCTCATTTTCATGCCTGTGTTACTATAATTTATCATGATTTTGTATTGCTTTTCTGAAAGGACTGAAACTTCTAATATATAAAATTAAATGTAAACAGTTTGTTCTCCAATTTTACATTTTACATTCATTTTAGTTTATTTCAAAATATTCTATGTGGGCATGCATTAATGTTGATATTCATATATTAGTCTATACTCAAACCTTATAAATTACCATTCACTGAACAAACTCACTGTTCTGTTGTTCCTCCGTTTCTCCACTCATGTTTCTCGTGCAATTACTAATTGGCATTATGGATATCTTTTGTGCAAAGTTATGTGCTCAATATTTGAAGGAACAGAAAGAACCACACAAATAAAAGCTGAATATCTCAAGGAAGTGGAATTATAAAAACATTTATAAAAGGATTAAAAAATATTTTTAAAGACGGGGAAACTTAGATTCAAACAGGTTATTTGCAAATATGTGCTAGGTTACTTGTCCATGGGCAAACAAAAAGATATAATTAGAATCAAGATTTGGTACTAGGTCTAAAACTGAAGCCTCTGGATTCTTCCTCTCTTCCACGTTGCCTGTCCTAATCATTTCATGCAGTATAAAGATGTACACTGGTAAGTCTCAAGAGCAGTGGCCATTGCTATTATTTTTGGTCTACTTAACCACCCAGCATACAAAGTAAACTCAAGTATTTACTGCAATTTAACTGAAGATAAAATTTGCTCACTGAATTTAGTATCTTGTCTAGTTTGTAATGTTAAATAAGGTCACAGAAAATACAACAGAGACCTCAGTGATGTCTTTGTGGATTCATACTCAATGGCAAAAAAGACAAAAGGATATAAATATTTGGGACTAGATCAAACTAGAAAGTTTTTGCACAGCAAAAGAACTGTGACTAAAACAAAAAGACACCCTACTGAATGGGAGAAAATGCATTCACACCATACATCTGAAAAGGGACTGATATCCGAGATCCACAAAGGACTCATACAGCTCAAGGAAAATAAGACAAATAACCCAATCACAAAATGGGCAGAAGAGATAAATAGACATTTCTCTAAAGAAGACACACAGATGGCAACCAGGCATGTGAAAAAATGCTCATCATCACTTACCATGAGGGAAACTCAAATCATAACCACAATGAGATACCACCTCACAGCTGTGAGAATGGCCCATACCAAAAATACCATAAACAACAAGTGTTGGTGAGGATGTGGAGAAAAAGGAATTCTCATACACTGTTGTTGGGGATGTAGACAGGTCCAGCTCCTATGGAAAACAGTATGGGCACTTCTCAAAATATTAATGCCGGGCCTCCTTGGTGGTGCAGCGGTTGAGCGCTGCGCTGTGGAGCTGTCGGCAGCGCACGATGCGGGTTCGACGCCCAGCCGGGGAGCATCCCACATGGTGCGGCAGACCTCTCCTGCCTCACCCGCTGCTCCCCTCAGCAGTGTATTTCTGATCTGCCTGTTCTGCTCCCGACTCTGTCTCTGGTGGACTCTCTCACCTCTGCACGCCTCTGTACTGTACCCCAGCTTGTATAAATAAATCTTTAAAAAAATATATTAATGCCATACAATTAAGCAATTCCACCCTTAGGTATCTACGTGACGTATACAAAAACACTAACTGCAAGGGGCATATTCACTCCTGTGTTCATTGGAGCACCGTGTACTATAGCCTAGCTATGGAAACAATCTAAATGCCCCCAAAATAAATGACTGGATCAAGAGGATGTGGTATACATACATGATGGAATGTTATCCAGCAATCAAAAAAGATAAACTCTTCCAATTTACAAAAACATGGATGGCACTGAAGGGGGTTATGCTAAGTGAAATAAGTCAGTAGAAGAAAGATGAATTTTGGATGGTGCCACTTATATGTGGAATATAGAGAAACCAAAAAAAAAAAAACAAAAAACAAAAAACAGGGGCAGCAGATAAAGCCAAACTAATAACAAACCTTAGAAATCTGACTTTATAACTAAGCCTACCAGAGGGAGAATGGAGGTGTGAAGGGGAGAAAGTAAAGTGGGAAGGGAGAACAATGGACTATGTTGGAGGATGATGGGAGTTTTGGTGGCAGGTGTGGTGTGGTAACACCTAAAAGGGTGAGATACTGTAATTCTAAACGATATACAACACTGATAACAAATGGCACCTCAGTAATTAATTAATTAAACTTACTACCAAAAAGGAAAATAAAAGAAAGATGGTAGTGGATCTTGAGGCATTATGACTGAGGCAACAAGGTACTCCTTTAGTAAATAAAGGGAAACCATGATACTTTCAGACTTCAAATTAGACTATAAAGACATAATTAAAACAGCCTAGTACTGGAACAAAAAAACAGACACAGAGATCAATGGAATAGAATTGAAAATCCAGAAATAAACCTACACATGTATGGACAGCTAATTTACGACAAAGGAACAAAAACCGTACATCAGAATAAGGAAAGTCTCTTCAATAAATCGTACTGGGAAAATTGGACTGCTACATGCAAAGGAATGAACCTAGACCAGTCTCACACTGTTCACAAACATCAGCTCAAAATGGATAAAGGACTTGGATGTGAGATCTAAAACCATAAAAAACATAGAGAACATGGGTGAAACACTCCATAACATGAGCTTTAGAGATATCTTTGCAGATTTGTCTGTAGCAGCAAGGAAAACAAGAGAACATCAACACTTGAGGCTACCACCCAGTTAAAAAGTTTCTGCACAATGAAAGAGACTGTAACTAAATAGACACTTTACTGAATAGTAGAAAATTTTTGTACACCATACATCTGTCAAGGGACTGATATCAAAGACCTACCAAGAATTAATACTATTCAACAAGAAGAAAATAAATAACCCAATCAAAAAATGGGCAAAGGAGCTAAATAGGCATTTCTCCAAAAAAGACATACAGATGGCCAACAGCATATGAAAATATATTCACTTATCACTAGAGAAATGCAAACTGAAACCACAATGAGATACCATCGCATACCTGTGAGAGTGACCCATATCAAAAGACCATAAACAAAATATGTTGGCTAGGATGTGGAGAAAGAAAAGCCCTCTTACACTGTTTATGGGAATAGAGATTGGTCCAGCCTCTATGGAAAGCAGTATGGAGGTTTCTCAAAAGACTAAAAATGGATCTGCCACACAATTCAGCAATATATATCCACTCTCAGATATATTCCCCCAAAATATAAAAATACAAATTTGAAAGGAAACCTCTACACCTATAGCAGCACTACCTACAGTAGCCAGGCTATGGAAACAACCTAAGTGCCCCAAAACAGATGAGTGGATCAAGAAGATATGGTATATCTACACAATGGAATACTACCCAGCAATCAAAAAACATAAACTCATGCCACTTGTAGCAACATGAATGGTGTTACAAGGGATTATGTTACATGAAATATGCTAGAAAGAGAAATACTGGATGATGTCATTTATATGTGGAATACAGAAACCCAAACAAAGGACTGGACAAAGACAAACTTTAAAATCAATCCTTAAAACCTCACCATGTATCTGCAGCTTTCAGAAAGGAAAGGGGAGGAGGAGAGGTGAGAAGGCAGGAGGAGCACCATGGACTATCGTGGAGGACTAGAGCTGCCTTGGTGATGGGAGCGCTATGTTGCCTACATCTGAGGGCACATGGCCACTGGCAATTTCACTGTCACACTGGAGATTTCATTGTTATTTCTACTGTTATAAAAATATGTAATTCTGGTTCTTCTCTAGTTAAAATACCGATTAAAAAATCAAAAGAAGGGGCCTCCCCGGTGGCGCAGCGGTTAAGCACTGCGCTATGGAGCTGTCGGCAGCGGCGACGCGAGTTCGACGCCCGGCCGGGGAGAATCCCACATGGCGCGGCAGACCTCTCCTGCCTTGCCCGCTGCTCCCCTCAGCAGTGTATTTTTGATCTGCCTGTTCTGCTACCCTCTCCGTCTCTGGTGAACCCTCTCGCCGCCCCACGCCTCTGGCCTGTACCCCAGCTTGCATGTATAAATAAAAAAATAAATCCTTAAAAAAAATCAAAAGAAAATAAATCAAATATGAGCAGTTTTTAATTAATCTGCACTATAATAGAAGTGACATTATTTTCAAATTCTAAGAAAATTAGTCTGTAAATCAGATAATAAATTCTGAGAAAAACATGTAATTGCATTTAGATAACCAGTTGATTAAATGTTAAAGTAGCTACTTAGGGGTGTCAGTAGCACACTAACCTTAAATTATGCCACCAACAGACTATATTCTATCATGTTTCCCTTGCACAGGGAAGTTCTTCAGGGCCTCCCTGGTGGCGCAGTGGTTAAATGTTGTGCTGTGGAGCTGTTGGCAGTGGCAACGCGAGTTCGGGCCCGGCCGGGGAGATTCCCAAATGGTGCAGCAGAACTCTCATGCCTCACCTGCTGCTCTCCTCAGCAGTGTATTTCTGTCCATCTGCCTGTTCTGCTCCCCATTCTGTCTCTGGTGAACCCTCTTGCTGCCCCATGCCTCTGGCCTGTACCCCAGCTTGTAAGCATAAATAAATAAATCTTTAAAAAAAATGTCTTCATAGTCACTTTGGTAGTGATTATCACAAGAAATATGTCAGTTGAGAATGAAACTTTAAATCATTTTAATACTTTTTTCTTTTTGCTCTTTTCATGATTCCTCACTGCCATCCAATATTATTTTTATGGTAGGAATTTTAAAAGCCATCTCTAAAATTTTAAGAAAACACATTTCAGAAACAAGCATTTCCATATCTAACAAAACAAATAGTATATGCATTTAAAAGCATTGGGAATTTTCTCTTGTGAAAAAGTTCACTGAAATATATACTGGGGATGACTGATCCTAAAGGCCCTTAATTTTCTTTTGAAATGCTTTCATGTTAAAATTTTAAACAATGATTTTAGTCTTGCAACTAATACTTGCTTAATCAAGCCTTCACTGGAACAGATGATCAAATATTCCAGAGGCTTCCTCATATTTCCTAGTTTTCCTGCAATTAGGTAGAATAAATGACATTCAGTCAATAAAAAGAAGGAAATCCTGCCATTTGTAACAATATGGATGAACCATGAGGATATTACATTAAATGAAATAAACCAGACTGAGGAAGACATATTGTATCACTTCATTTATATGGAAATCTAAAAACATCAAACTCATAGTAACATAGAACAGAGTAGTGGTCAACTGGAGTGGGGGTATGAGTGAAGGAAAAGGTTAAAGTTTCTCTAAGTGTACAAATTTACATGATGAATAAGTTCTGGGGAAGTAATATACTACATAGCTAGCAATACTATATTTTTGAAAGGTGCAAAGAAAGTTCTCACCATACACACATAAGTTGTAATTATATGAGATGATGGATGTGTAAACTAAACATATTATGGCAATCATTTTACAAAATCTACACCTATAAAATCATCATATTGTAAACCTTAAACATATACAGTGCTGTATATCAATTAATTCTCAATAAACTGGAAAAAAAGATAAGGAATTCCCCCTTTAAGGAAATCTCACCACCCAGTCATGAAATAAATTTGATTATAAATTTTCTTGAGATTATCTTAGAAATTTTGATTACATAAACTTGTCTAACAGTACTTGTTATCGGCAGCATTATTCTTCACAATTTATCAAGATACACACACATATGTATGCATATACAAATATAAACATACATATACGTGTATAGATATTAATGCATATATCATAAACTTTTAAAAATATATATGTGGGTAAAAGAGAAGTAAAACTAATAAGAATGGCAAAAGAGCTAAAGACACTTCTCCAAAGAGGAAAAGAAAATGGCCAACAGGTATATGAAAAAATGTTCAACATCACCTGTAATCAGAGAAATGCAAATCAAAACCACAATGAGATACCACCTTACACCAGTGAGAACGCCACATATTAAAAAATATATGACAACAATAAATGTTGGTTAGGATGTGGAGAAAAAGGAAGTATCCTACACTGCTGGTGGGGATGCAAACTGGTTCAATCACTAGGGAAAGCTGTGTGGAGGTTCCTCAAACTACTGAAAATGGAGGTACCCTATAACCCAGCAATTCCACTCCTAAGAATCTACCCAAATAACAAAAAAAAAATTAATTCAAATGAATACCTGCAGCACCATGTTTATTGCAGCACTGTTTACAGTAAGTAAGATATGAGAACAACCCAAATGCCCCAAAATAGATGACTGGATCAAGAAAAGGTGGTATACATACACAATGGAATACTATTCAGCAATCATAAAAGATAAACTCATGCCATTCACAGCAATATGGATGGAGCTGGAAGGGATCATGCTCAGCGAAATAAGCCAGAAGGAAAAAGAAAAATACGGAATGGTTTCACTTATAGGAGGAATATAGGGGAACCATACAAGGAATCAGGAAATAATAATAATAGTAATAATAAATAAAAAAACCAAAATTATCAGGCAACTATAAATTAGAGACATTCTGCAGAGGAGGGAGAGGGAGACGTATCAAAACAGGGGAGGGCGGAGCACAAGGGACTATGGTTATGGTTCATGGGTGAATTGGTGGTGGAAATTCTATGGGGACTATACCTGAGAGGAGAAAGCACACATTGTACAAAAATGAACAATGATGTATGTGTGTATATATATATATATAAATATTGGGAAAAAAGAAGTAAAACTCATTTTTAATAGGTTTCATCTAATGAACCTAGGGTTTCAATTCTCAGTGTTATAAAAGGACAAAGAAACCTAAGTATATGTTAAGTAAATTTTTGCCTTTCTCAGTTTAGACAAAGATGTGCGGGAGAACAGGTAGAAAAAAAAAGTAGATATAATGACAGGTACTGCTTGGAGTGCAACTCATAGGCACTCCAGTTACCTCTGTTCATTTGGTGTAACAAATGCAAGTAGCATTTTGCCACTTTTCTAACAGATGCCACTGCCTATCAAAAGATACTTCTTGAAGAGTGACTCAACCTAAAAAGAAAATCAAAGTAATTCAACAGTATCTGCAGTGACATCTAAAATCATTCCTTTATGCTGAAATGCTCTTGAAAATATTTCCCCATGCCAGAATATTTTTTCTATACCAAACACAGATATTAGAAATACATTTTAACAAAAATTAATCCAGAATAGGGGGAAATATCAATGAGTAAAAAAAATTATTAAGCAACATGTTTCTTTAACAGGTTCTGAACTTGTAGAACAGAAATATACTTTCTAAATTTACTGAAAGAAAAACCAAGTGTACAGATACATAAAAATATTTTCGACTTTTTACATGTTTTACAAAGCTGAAGGCAAGAGACTCTACTGAGAACAAAATTAAACCAAACATTTATGAGTCATGCATTTATTTAATGAAATGTTTCAAACTTCACATTATTATTTACCATCTATTTCAGTAGGTAGGAAGTTAGTGTATCTTCACTAAGCTTAACCATGGATGCAAAAGGTGAGAATACAAGATAACAGGAATAAATGAAGTAACAGTGAAGAGATTGGTAGAGTTTCAGTAAAGATATGTAGGTGGAGTGGAACATAGTTTAACTAATAAGAAACCCTTTGACTAGAAGATGTCTATGGACAAAGGACAAAGATGCCAAGTTTATATACTGGAGAAAGGAAAGTCTCTTCAACAAATGGTGTTGAGAAAACTGAACCACAACAGGCAAAAGAATGAAATTATATTACTATCTCAGAGTATTACAGAAATTAACTCAAAAAAGATTCAAGACACAGATGTAAGACTTAAAATCATAAAATATGTAAAGGAAAACATGGCAAAACACTTCATGACATTGGTTTCATAGATGCTTTTGGGGATTCAACTCCATGAACAAAGGAAATAAAAGCAAATAACAGGTGGGATTACATCAAAATAAAAAGCTTCTGTACAGCAAAAGAGACATTAACCAAAACAAACAGACACCTTACCAACTGGGAAAAGATCTTTGCACACAATACATCCGATAAAGGACTGATAACAAATATTTACAAGGAATTCACACAACTCAACAAAAACAAAGTTAATAATCCAGTCAAAAAATGGGCAGAAGAGCTCAAAAGGCACTTCTCCAAAGAAGAAAAGCAAATGGTCAACAGATACATGAAAAAATGCACAATATCACTTATAATCAAGGAAATGCAAATCAAAAGCATTATGAGATACCACCTCACACCTGTGAGGATGGCACACATTAAAAATACAGGCAACAGCAAATGCTGGAAAGGATGTGGAGAAAAAGGAACTCTTCTACACTGCTGGTGGGAATGTGAACTGGTCCAATCACTATGGAAAGCTGTATGGCGATTCCTCAAAACTGCTAAACATGGAGCTTCCATACGACCCAGCAATACCACTTTTGGGAATCTACCCAAAGGACACAAAAACACTAATCCAAAAGGATACATGCACCCGTATGTTCACTGCGGCACTGTTCACAATAGCAAAGGTATGGAAGCAATCCAGATGTCCAAAAATAGATGACTGGATCAAGAAGATGTGGTACATATACACAATGGAATACTATTCAGCATGGAAAGAAGATAAACACATGCAATTTGCAGCGACATGGATGGAATTAGAGGGGATCATACTCAGCGAAACAAGCCAGAAAGAAAGAAAAATATCAAATGGTTTCACTTATAACAGGACTATAGGGAAACCAAATAGGAGAGACACTTGGGAGGGTGGGGGGAGGGGGAGGATAAGGGCACAAAATGGGAGTAGAAAAGAACACAAGGGACCATGGAGATGGATCACGGATGAATTGGTGGTGGGTTACTCAAGGGGAATACAAAATGTAAAAGATATAAATAACAATACAAATATATATTAGAAAAAAATTGACAAATGGGACAACATCAAACTAAAAAGTTTTTTGCATAGCAAAAGAAATGATCATTAGAATGAAAAGACATGCCACTCACATCATACATATGATAAAGGGCTTATCCAAGATCTACAAAGAACTCATACAAGTGAAAAAATTAAAAAGGCCAATCACAAAGTGGGTAGAGGAGTGAAATACACCTTTGTCCAAAGACGACATATTGGGATGTCAGACATGAAGACATGTTCAGATGACCAATATGCACATAAGAAACCCCTCACCATCACTCATAGTCAGCGAAATGCCTATCACAACCACAGAGAGATACCATCTCACACCTGAGAATGACCAACATCAACAAGACCAGAAATAGTATTGGCGAGGATGTGGAAACAAAGGAGCCTTCTTATCCTGGCATTGGGAATGTAGAGTGGCCCAGCCCCTATGAAAAATATTATGAAACTTTCTGAAAATATTAAAAATAGAGGGCCTCCCCGGTGGCGCAGCGGTTGGGCGCTGCGCTGTGGAGCTGTCGGCAGCGGTGACGCGAGTTCGACGCCCAGCCAGGGAGAATCCCACATGGTGCGGCAGACCTCTCCTGCCTCGCACGCTGCTCCCCTCAGCAGTGTAGTTCTGATCTGCCTGTTCTGCTACCCGCTCTGTCTCTGGTGAACCCTCTTGCCGCCCCACGCCTCTGGCCTGTACCCCAGCTTGTATGTATGAATAAAATAAATCTTTAAAAAAAAATTAAAAAAAAAATAAAATAAAAATAGATCTACTCCTAGGTATCTACCCAAAGTATGTAAATACACTAATTTGAAGGGATATATATCCTCCTACCTTTATTGTTTACCTATTTACAACAGCTAAGTACCCAATGACAGAGGAGTAGATTTTTTTTTTAAAGATTTATTTTTGTATTTATACATACAAGCTGGGGCACAGGCCAGAGGCGTGGGGTGGCGAGAGGGTTCACCAGAGACAGAGCGGGGAGCAGAACAGGCAGATCAGAAATACACTGCTGAGGGGAGCAGCGGGCGAGGCAGGAGAGGTCTGCCACGCCATGTGGGATTCTCCCCGGCCGGGCGTCGAACTCGCGTCGCCGCTGCCGACAGCTCCACAGCACAGCGCTCAACCGCTGCGCCACCGGGGAGGCCCCGACAGAGGAGTAGATTAAGAAGATGTGATATATATACACACATATATATATACATATATATATATATATATATATATACACACACACACACACACACACACCCATTGATAAAAAACATTGATAAAAAACATTATATATATAATATTTTACATTATAATGTTTGATAATGTATGATTACATTATAATGTATTTTTTTACATTATAATGTTTGATAATATGTAACATATATATTATATATATAATGCTTTTTATCAATATTACCTTAATTTTTTGAGGTACCAAGATGTGGTATCCATACATAATGGATTATTACCCATTGTGTACACTTGTGGCACCATGGATGGAACTGGAGGGGATTATGTTAAGCAAAATAAGCTAGAAGGAGAAAGAGAAATACTGGATGGTTTCACTCATAAGTGGAATATAGACAAACAAAACAAAGAGAGAAAACTAAACTTAAAACAAGCCCTATATATTTGACTGTCCAATTGAGGCTACCAGAGTGGGAGGGGGAAGGTGGCGAGCAAAGGGGCATGAAGAACCAAAGGACTGTAGTAGAAGACTCTGGGTGCCTTGGTGGGGGGGGGTGTTATGTGGTAAGATACACCTGAAGAGGGCCTCCCTGGTGGCGCAGCGGTTGAGAGCTACGCTGTGGAGCCGTTAGCAGCGCAAGATGCAAGTTCGAAGCCCAGCCGGGGAGAATCCCACACGGTGTGGCAGACCTCTCCTGCCTCGCCCGCTGCTCCCCTCAGCAGTGTGTTTCTGATCTGCCTGTTCTGCTCCCCACTCTGTCTCTGGTGAACCCTCTCACCGCCCCACGCATCTGGCCTGTACCCCAGCTTGTATGTATAAATAAATAAATCTTTAAAAAAAAGATACACCTGAAGAGGTGGGATCCTATACTTCTGAATCATATACACTGTTGTACACCATTGTCCTCTCACTAAAAAGAAAGGAAAAACAAGGAATGGAGGATTGACTCACAGATCTACACATGTAAACAGTATCCCTCATCATTAATTACATCTTACAATGTGTTTATGACTTTACTTTTACCTACAATAAAAGTCAAAGAGAAAGATTTTAGCATTTTCTTATTTATGGAATTTCAAATAGTAATTTTTTCTAAACCACTCCTTTACTATGAAGAGCTGAGAAATTGAGAATTAAAAGCCTCATATGACTGATTTTTATGAGTCACTTCTTTACTTTGTTTTACCTGTCAAATGTTTTCAAAGGCAATGTAACACCAGGCACTGACCATGCAGACAACCTAAAACATTCAAGTGCCCTAGATTTCCTGTGAAGGAATTGTAGTGCCCGATTCCTGGTTTAGACATCATTCCCACTGTTGTCATAAATGCTAAAAGCAAAACCAAAAATATACCAAAATTCACAAACTTTAGCACTCATAGGAAAAACAGAGGCAGGGAACAAATATTGGAAGTAAACTCCTGTAAACACTTATTGTGTATGTGTGCTTTTAAAAATAAAGCACAGAAAGTCTGTGTGCTAAATAAAGAAAACACAAATGATATTTTTTGTGCCCTTTTCAACACTTACTTCAGTGGCAATTTTCTTCTTCTTTATTGTATGTATTGAGAATGCCCAGGAGTTTTTCTACCTCTATTTTGAACATGGCTATTACAATTAAAAAATATTTCTCTTAAATCTATTTTCCTTCTGGTCCACTTGGAAGTTTTTACACTGGCTTCATCACCCACCTATTTCCCACACACTGAGTGGACCACCCACTTCAGTTTTAGCACTTCTCATAGATTTATATTAACTGAAATAATTGCATCGATTAAAGATATAAAGCAATAGTGTTGTGGGACTCAAGGTTCATTGCTATCTCTGATATCCAAAATACTATGATGACAATTTTTTATTTTACTATTCTGAATAAATTGGTATGAAATTTGACTTGGTTTGAAGTTTACACAGTCAATAGTATAACGAAATAAACTTCAAGTATCCTATGAGCTGTGCAATGGTAATTTATCTTTGATTCATCACACATATTGTGTAGTCACAACAGACTTTAGTTAAATCAGATATGAAAAGCAAAGAGATAAGAGAGGATGGGGGGAACCAAGCAAAGAAGGAAAGGGAAAAAGAGTGGGAGCAAAATCAACTTTCATAATGCTGTCAAGCACATCTGCCTTTCCCCCAGATACATCTATTTACCTAAAGCAAACAGAAGAAAAGATCTGTAGATCCACTGGGGGGTTTTGTCTGTTAGCTCCTCTCTTGCCTAGTATGCATCTATGAGTATGAACCTCTTGTTGTGCTATCATTTGGCATAGTTTAAGGATTTTTCAAACATAATTTTAGCTGCACTAGTTTTCCACATTGCTCACTGATTTTAGAATCTAATTCTTGCTCTGACTTCAGTGTGCTTTCTACTCTTAAAAAATATAACTAGGCATTTTAGCAATAAAATAGCTGCTTAACATTTCATTGTCTACTGGAACTACAGTGAAATACAGCAATTTCCTAATCAGTAAATCAGACAATAAAATCAATCTCAAATTATTCTTCGGGGCACTGAATAAGATAATATGTTAAGGCCCTGGTGTAGTACCTATAACTGACTAATAAGAAAACAAAAATTTGGAGCTAAAATTATTATATGCAAGATTTTTTTTTCTTTTCTTCTTGTCTAGAACAGCATTCTGTCATTACATAAGGGGAGGCAGTTTGCCTGATATAAAGGAACTCCCTATGTAGGTTGTGTCTTTTCAAGTTCATTTGCCACAAACTTGTACAGGAGTCAGAATATTAATTTCATAATATATTACCAGTTGTCATAATTCATATTAATTGAAGGACTTCCATGTTTTTACTTAACAAGTTACTCTGTTTAATCTGCACATGGTTGCTATTTTAGAAATGAGCTTCTAAGATTCAAAGAACTGTAGTAGCATATCTAAGGTTGGAATTGTTAAGTAGCAACTGAGGCTGTCTGACTTTAAAATTGGTCCTTTGTTTACAGTAAGCCTACAACAGTTGATTAAATACACAATAGTACATACAGTGATTAAGCATCATCTTTAGGTTAGTGACAGTACCTCCAGATATCCTCTTAACCATGTTATTATTTGTTATATAAAATGTATTTAGTTGTGCCGAAAATGGTTTATGGCAGCACTTGAAACAGGGCTTTGATTTATGTATTTCCCAGACTGACCTATTTGTAATTTCCTAAGTATTTCCTGTGAAGAACAAAGTAGGCCATTCCACGTTAAAAAAAAAATCTGTTAATGACTTTTGTAGCTACTTCAAAGAGAATTTTGTTCTTTGGCATTATCACTTCAGCAAAAACTTGTCAGAGTTGAAATGACCACGATGGCTGTTCCTTCATTAAATAGTACCCATATTAGTACAACTAATACTTTAATAACAATATAGACAAGAATAACATTAATTTCCATTTTACTTGAAGATACTATAAATGGTGTGCTCAACTGAAATAAAAGATGCCAGATGTGAGAATCAGTAGTTTTTCTCACATATTTCCAATTTTTCCTCTTTCCAGGACTATCGCAGATATATAAACATCCCACTCAACGAAGTTAGGGGAGATTTCATAATTTACTTTGACCAACAAAATGCGAACAGAATTTATGGATGTCATTCTTGATCTTGCCCTTCTTCTGTCCAGTTACTCGTGAAAGTAAATGTCAATTTGGAGGTGCATCCCTGAGCCACATGGAGGTTAGCTGCACAGACTTGGTGTAAGAGAGGAAAATGTGTTTCTTCGAGATACTAAAATATGTTTTAATTTTCACATAACTGATAAACTTGACAAGACACTGCATGGCACTGAGAAATGTGTACTATGGTGTAGGAAGTGAAATTTTCAGGAAATATTTTGCAATGACAAAAGTTGGCATGTATTCATGTGTTCCCATGCAGATAGTCACTGATTACACATACACATGTGTAAATAAATGTGTGTATATGTAAATTACCCCCAAATCCCACTTTGATAATGACTTTTTTTTAAAGATTTATTTTTTATTTATACATATAAGCTGGGGTACAGGCCAGAGGCGTGGGGCGGCGAGAGTGTTCACCAGAGACAGAGCGGGGAGCAGAACAGGCAGATCAGAAATACACTGCTGAGCGGAGCAGCGGGCAAGGCAGGAGAGGTCTGCCGCGCCATGTGGGATTCTCCCTGGCCGGGTGTCGAACTCGCGTCACCACTGCCAACAGCTCCACAGAGCAGCGCTTAACCGCTGAGCCACCGGGGAGGCCCCGATAATGACTTTCTTAATAAGTTTATCGTAGTGAAAAATAAGACTAACAGAACCCAAACAAACATTTGGCCAAGATATACTGTCAACAATGAGCTATTTCTTTATAAACTTAATCACTTTAATTGACAAAAAAGTAAATCAAATTAGCCTAAAGTAAAACAAAGCACAGTCTTTTGGGTTTTGAGTAGGAAGTGACTTAATGATACTTTCCTTTAGAAAGTCATTTATCAATATATGGAGCTCTTTTAAGTTTTTTTGGATAACATTCAAACTACAAGTAGCTTCAAATCTTAATTCATTCACATATGGAGAAGATAGGAAAAATATTTCTGGGGAAATAATGCTAGTTCCTGCTAGGTAATTCTGTAATGGGTTCCTAATGATTATTTTCCTCGTACTAATAATGTTATGACCTTTTCTAAGACATTTTATAAAAAATCATTTGCAACAGAATGACTTGCTTCAACTGCTATCTCAGAACAATCATAATATAGTTAATTCTTATATCATCTACACTGGAGGGAACAACCCATTTCTTGCCACACAGTTGATTTCATTGCTTGAGAAAACTTCAAATAATTTTCTCAGCCTTCAAAAATCCTTCACGATTGCATTACCAAATTAAAGTATCCCATTTCAAATGTCAAAATTTGTTTTAACATGCAACATTTGGTGAGATTTTTTTCTACATTAATAACTCGCCATCAGTTTAGAAGTTTAAGTTAATTAAAAGTGAATGAAATATTTTCATTAGAGATATCATTTTACAAAGGTAAGAGATTTTACCCTCTTAAATATTATCTGATATTGGGTTGACATTTCTATTTGTTGACAAAGTATAATGATTTTTCTTCAATTGTTATATTTATTCTTTTGGGGGGCATAGTATCTGGCAAATAGATGAGACCTTGTATGACATAAAATATTATGAACCCCTGAGACAAGCTCATTTTTTGCCAAATGACTGATTCTTTAATAACATGAATCAGGAATAGCCACAAGGAATTACTGTGAGACGGAAGATTTCTCTTTTCACTTTCCACTACTACCAAACAGGCTTCTTAATATGGCCAAGGATTCTTTGGACCACTACCCTTTCTTCCCTGCTCCCCTCCCCAACCTGGTCTGTTTTCTAAATGAGAAGCACTTAGTTACCAAGACAACAGCTTTATATAAACAGGTTTATAGAGCACCTAACTTAAGTCTAGCATTTGCTAATAAGCACTGAATAAATAACAAAAGCAATATTCAGACAGTCCTACTGAAGAAAGGAAAATATATATTCCAAAACATATTCTACAGAGTCACACAAATGTAGGATATAATTCAAGAGCAAATCAACATGAAGTACTCAACTGAACATTAATTATAACTAAATCAGAACCTTGTTATTTTTTTCTGCTATTATTTTTAGGTCTCCATAAATAAAAGGAATAGGACTATATATCCTTGGAGGAAACATCAGGGATAGATTTAAAATCATGGATGTCAATATCTGCTTATATCACTAGAACAATGAAGATATTAAGAGAAAACAAAGCAGTGACTTAAAATAATAAAATATACCTCTAATTCTAAAATAATGAGACTATTTTTTAATTGAAAGTCAAAAGAAAATAGTTTGCAAAATGTCTTTGAATACAAACAAACCAGTGCTACTTCAAGTCAGCCTCTATTTTGTTATGTCAAATGTTTGGAGTATTACTTACGTGATGAATGCAATGGACCTCCAAGGTCCTTCTTCAAGGAAGGACATTTTGCCCTAGCTTTCATCTATCATCTACTTCAGGGAATGGTTGTACAGTAAAGAGACACATTTTTCAAGGTTATACCCTTCCTAGGTCAGCCAAAATCCAATGACTGATGGAAGCAAGAGTGTAAAGCACTGGCCTTTTTAGGCCCAATGCTCACTGATTCTGGCTTTCCAGAGCTCCTCCATGGTGACAGTTGCGGTCCCCTGTCACAAACAACTGACCTTCTTCTTCCTCCTCTACCTTTACACAGGGCTTAATAACCAGGTCATCTCTTAATAACTATCCTATAAATTAAAATCTGCATCAGAGTTAACTTCGGGAATTACTAAGGGAGTTAGAAGCATAAAAATGCTGTCGCAGGAACAACTTCATTATTCTCAATGGCTGGCTAAAAAGGCAAATAGAGTGATTAAGCCCTTCAGTATGGGTGCATGGACAAATGGTAGGTTCTGGTCATAAAGGAGAACCTCATTCACTTAGTCACACTGGAGTAGAAGGTTTATGTAAGTCTGAAAGCTTGAAAATGATAGAAAAACCACAACAGGAAGCTACCTGGTGGCAGTTATAGGGTAGGCAAAGCTGTCTATAAGACGAGGGACTATGTTTTGGACTGTGGGGCTGGAGCAGCAGGGAATATCTTGATGTTGCTGAAATGCTTCCTTGCCTACCAAGTCCTACCCCAGGCTACCAGTCTTTCTGCTTATGCCTTGAATTCCAGATGTAGGCAGATGGTAGAGATGCAGGTAAAACCATTCTGGGGGCCTCCCTGGTGGCGCAGCAGTTGAGGGCTGTGCTGTGAAGCTGTCGGCAGCAGCGACGCAAGTTCGACACCCAGCCGGGGAAAATCCCACATGGTGCAGGGAACCTCTCCTGCCTGGCCCGCTGCTCCCCTCAGCAGTGTATTTTTGATCTGCCTGTTCTGCTCCCCATTCTGTCTCTGGTGAACCCTCTCGCCACCCCATGCCTCTGGCCTGTACCTCAGCTTGTATGTGATAAAAAAAAAAAAAAAACAACCATTCTGGGAGTCCTGCCCCAGCCCTCATTCTTCTGACCGCCATGAGTGGTGTTTGGCAGAGACAACTACTGCAGCTACTTCAGGGATGGATTCCTGGTATATCTTCAGTGTTTGTGGTAAACATGACAAGTGAGCAGTTTTCAGAAATGGATGACTTTTGAAGTTGTCTTCTTGAGGAATTATCCTACCAAGAGCAGTGATAAAAATGTGATTAGAAATTCACTAGCTAAAGCGAAAGTAAGCAAAAGTACTAAGTAGCAGTTGTGGTAAAAAAATGGTTTCAATGCCTGTACTATGATTGGTTTGGGAGAAGAATACACAGTGGCCTTCAGCTTTATAAAGAATGCAACACCTTACAGCACCCAACCATTAACTTTGGTCTATAATTTGTCAGACACAACTCTTTCTCCCAACACCACTCAAAAGGAATAAACACTGTGAAATCTATATGTGACATCAAGGCAGACACAGATGACGAATACAGACATATCAGAATAAACCAGATAGACAGAAATGATCTATTAAAATGCTTGAAGTAACTATCCAGGAATACATTCCAAGTAACTTCAGCAAAAAAGAAACACTCATTCAGCAGAGACTTTTCCCAGAACACATCCAAGTTCAAAGCCTTCCAGTTCCCCAAAATGTTCATCTACTCATTAAGTACAATATGTATGGAACAAATAGACCAGTCTGCTTGCAGGATGAGGAGACAACTGATCATCACTTATGAGAAAATACTATGAGGCAATTGTGACAAAAGCATTCCATATCAACCCACCTAAGACCACTAAGCTATAATTCTCACTTAGTACACTGGAACTCTGCAGTGAAAATGGTATTTTTATCATCTTCGGTTTTGTAACAAATGAAAATTCTAGCCTGTTTTCCTACAAAGATCCAGTTAAATAAACTCTACATGATGTCAGAGATCCCATTTTTAAAGATCCCATGAGTCACTAAGCGCTTTCCAAGTCACTATTAGGAACTCATGTTAAGTGTCATTCTGAGGGAAAATGTTAAAGTTGCAAAGGCTTGTCAATCAACATAGTCAAAGGTTAAGTGAATCCAGGTTTATCAAATTTGAAAGAGACCAGTGCTGATATGTGGAAGAATGTCAACCATATGAAGATAACTCCCTGAGTTGTATTGCCATTGGGGGAGTACTTTCAGGAATTGTCTTCATTGTCTTAATTGCTCATTTCAATGGCAGGAACAGAAGTCATGCTGGGCATAAGACAATTTAACATCTGCAATTACTCCCCTGTATATCAACAGCAATTGCAAGAGGTGATATTCATTTTCCCTGAGTTTAAATTGCTATTGAAATGGAGGCATACAGTCTTGTAAACTTCGTTCCAAGTCTGCTTTATCAAATCTGAAGTTCATCTTACAACATTTACTATACATTAAAGCTAACTGTTGAAATAGTGTTGTTAGTGCTACTAGGTGATTAAATATTAATATCTACCCAAGTAGAACTCTACGGTAAGGGTAAGAGGCTGACACTGACTAAAGTGACAACAATTCATCATGTTTTTTTTTTTTTTATGGTTCTGTTGTTCGGTCTCTTCAAATTTTATCAAGATATAAGCCTTATGAAAGGAAATTATTGTATTCTAACACTTACAATTGATGGAAGATAGCTAATTGTAATATGGATACGTTTAAGGGATTCCAAATAATAGACAAAAGAAAAACTAAAAGCAAAAGACTCCAAAAGATGAAAATGAGAAATGCTTAAATTAAGCTTTGAAAATCAGGGAGGGTTTTTAAATGGTCATCTAGGGAGGAACAGTTCAAGTCAATTGGACTTATCCTTTAGCACTTTTATATTCTGCTACTAAAAACTGACACTTGCTTAAAAATGGGTGCTAATTTTAGTGACTACTTTGTAGTTTTCAGTCTTCTATCAAGTTCTGTTTGAACTTCTGTTTGAAGTTCAGGATGATGGTGTTTTTGTACTTATGCACAATAAAGCTTTATCTTCCTGATTTGTGACCATAAACTTAAGGGATCAGTTCATATACAATGCCCTGTTTCCAATAATGCTGCCAAATTCTCTTATTTGTCTGGAAATCATAGCAACGAATGTCAATTGTCATTGATCTTTGGGTCAGGCACTGCACAATGTTTACGCTACTGGAATTTGATGACTTCTTTATACTCTAATTATGCTTCTTGACATTTTACAGATAAATTAACTAATACATGACCACGTGATCAAGAAGTAGACTGATCAGAATTTGAATCCCTATCTTATTGACCTTAATGTTCAATATTGAGGTTGTTGCCACTTTGCAACACGCTTCTATCACCACTATGAATGATTTTTAATAAGTTTATTTCTCTTATGTCAAAATATACGTTTAATTGTTCCTGGATTAATCTATTTCCTATTGTCTGAGCCTTCCACAGGACTATTTTCTCCAAGTATGCAAAGTCCCCACTAAGACACAGTCCATGAAAATATCTAATTCTGGGCAGCTACTACAGTCTTGCATCATCCACAAGAACACTTTTTTTCTTTTTAAAGATTTATTTTATTTATGCCTATAAGAGCTGGGGTATAGGCCAGAGGTGTGGGGGTGGTGAGAGGATTCACCAGAGACAGAGTAGGGAGCAGAAGAGGCAGATCCACTGAAATACACTGCTGAGGGGGGCAGCGAGCGAGGCAAGAGAGGTCTGCTGCGCCATGTGGGAAGCTCCCTGGCTGGGGATCGAACTTGTGCTGCAGTGGCTGCCTAGAGCTTCACAATGCAGAGACCTAACCCCTTGCGCCACCAGGGAGGCCCAAGACCACTTCTACTTATGCATATTTCTACAGAATCTTTCCTCTTTTCCATATGCCTGGGGCCAAATATTGATTGTGTTCTACTTCATTAGCATTTTCCTAGGCATTCTGAACTTCGATGTCTTATTGTCTTACTGAGTGAACTCTGGATCAATGCCTATTTCCTCTCCCTTCCTTCCCCCAAATATTATGTTTCTAGTAGAAGCAGAAGTGATATGAAAGCGGCCCCAGTGACATGCATGTCCCCAAAAGATACAGTATCTTCTGTGTGATAGTCGACAAGTAATGAAAAAAAATACTGTTTTTTTTAAAAGAAAAGCATTTGATTTTTTTAAGTCAGGAATTTTTTCTCAAAAAAAAAGTTATCTGTATTGATTTTGTTCATTCAAATCCAGTCTTCAGACTTCAACTATGTGAATTAGGATTCTTCAGTAATGTATGGTGAAGGCAATACTAATCAATAATACAAGTGCCTATTATCAGCCTGTCTGCCTACATACCTATCAATCTATATATCATCTGTTTCTCTCGTTTATTCTGGTAATACTTGATTGTTAGGGGCAATAGTGGCAAAGAGAGTTGAGAGATCAGAATAACATCTGTGGCAGTAATTGGTTGTATCACTGAAGCATGGTCTAATACAAGTCTTAAATTTCCTTCAACACAATTGAGTTCTTTAAAGTTGATTTAAAAGTTTCAGAATAAAAATAAGTCACTTGCACAAAGAGATGAATATTTTTCATCTGGTACTGCCACTACAGAAAGCAGTATGATGACTCTTCAAAAAAATTAAACATAAAATCAGCATTTGATTCAAAATTTCACTTCCAGGTATAGAGTCCAAGGAATTGAAAGCAAAATCTTGAACAGATATTTGTACACCTTTGTTCACAGCAGCAGCATTCACAACAGCCAACAGGTGGAAGCAACAAAGTTGCAGGATGGATGAATGAATAAACAAAATACACAAATACTCAGCCTTAAAAGGGAAACAGTTTTGACCTATGCTGCAACAAGGATCAACCTTGAAGACATTATGTTTAATGAAATAAGCCTGCTACAAAAAGACAAACATTGTATAATTCCACCTATTTAAGCCACCTAGAGTACTCAAATTCATAGACACAGAAAGTAGAATGGTGGTTGCCAGGGTCTAGGGAGAAGATGAAACAGGAAGTTACTTATTGGGTAAAAGTTTCATTTTGGGAAGGAAAAAGTAAAATTTCGAGAAATGGATGGTAAATAATGGTTGCACATTATAAATGAATTTAAGGTTACTCACTGTACATTAAAAATAATTAAAATGGGGCTTCCCAAGTGGTGCAGTGGTGCCCTGTGCTGTGAAGCTGTCCGCAGCTGCGATGCGAGTTTGACGACTCGCATGTGGGGAGATCCCCACATGGCGCAGCAGACCTCTCCTGTCTCACCCGCTGCTCCCCTCAGCAGTGTGTTTCCGTTGATCTGCCTGTTCTGCTCCCCACTCTGTCTCTGGTGAACCCTCTCACCTCCCCATGCCTCTGGCCTCTACCCCAGCTTGTATGCATAAATAAATAAATCTTTACAAAAATTAAAATGGTAAATTAAATAAACATTTTTTTTATTTTTTATTTAATAATCTGAAAGTACTTTGAAATAAAACAATTCTATATTATTTGGTTGACTTTAAAGTCAAAGTGAGCAATAATTCAACTACCTGACATCGCAACTAATTTAACTACATGCAGATCTGTGTCTTGATATAATTATGCACACACATACAAGAAATAACTCATAACAAACGTAATATTTCAGGAATGAATGTTCTTTTGAGAGGTAATGAGATTTGAAGTATGGACTACTCTCACCTTCCTGCTCAAACAAACATGTAGAAAATTAAAGAACTTCATTTCTGGAATCAGAAAAAAAATCAGTATATATGATAGTAGAAGAAGGGGATCAGCACACATTGTAAGAGAAAAAAGGGGAAGAAATGGAAATAAGTAAGGGAAAGCAAAACAAAGAAGGAAGATCAGAGGGGGAGGAGAGCAGGAAGGCATCGAGTCAAGTTATTGGCACATATATTTTTGCATTTCAGCCTTAGTCCTTTGACTCTTTACTGGAAGGCAAAATTATTTCATCTCTTGTTATAGCTTCATCAATCTAAAATCGCAGTGGTGCTCACAAATCAATTTTGATGACGCCAGTGTTTTGCGACACTTTTATTTAATCAGATCACTGTAATTAAATTTTCCAAGTCATTAAATTACATTTTACAAAGTATATTACTTTTATTTCAATTATTAATTCAATTTAACGAACATTTCAAACTCTTTCCTGTATCTTTCCTTAAGCTATTATATGTGCTTCCTTACACACTACCAGTTCATTTTAAATTCCAACACACAGGACATAAATGCAGTGTACAAATAAGTGACGTCTATCTTGAAACCTGTCTATGGCGAATAATCTCATTAATGGAATAGATTTTAGGAAATTATTTAAGGCTGGAATATGTGTGGATATATAATGCCAAAGACAAGGACTATAACTGTTCTTTCTGGTATCATACATTTTTTTCTGATAAACTAGTAAATGAAGATTCTAAATCCCAAATGGAAAAGTGAAATAAGACAGGGAAGAAAAAGGAGAAACAACAGGAAAACCTGCTACCTCTCCCATAAAATTTACTTGAATAAATAACAGATCTTTAAAAGACAATCATACAATGACAGAGGTACTTTCAAAAGTGACAGTAAATCCAAAAAGCATAAAAAGATTGACATACGTGGAGATATAAATAAGCTACTATTTTGCAGCTTGCAATTCACAATAAGTAAAGGCAGAAAGAATAAGTGGAAAAATATTTTTTGTTCCCATGAGACACATTGATGTTTTTCTCCCATAGTCAACATGTTTTTACTTTATACGATTAGTTTCACTGTGAAAAAGGCAGCAAACCTCTATTTCCCAGACTCTTGAGCATTCAGATACAGCCTTAATCAAAGTTCTGGTCAATGAATCTCTTCATTCTTCTTGATCTCAGGGGACAGTAGGAACTAGAATGGCCATAAGTGGAAGCCATATGTTATCTATGGACTCTGTGCCTCTATTAAAACCATAAAAGAAAAAAATACTTCTAGTTCATTTATGCCACTCTAATTTGGGATGTTTTTGAAATAATAACATGTTATTCTGGAAAAAAAACATATTTTATGCACTTATATTTTTACTACAACATTTTTATTAGTACATACTTCACCTAAGTTACTCTATTTTGCATATTTGTTCAAATTTTTGTGGACAGTCATCATTGTAAAGGTAGCAATGAGGCAATCAAGAAAACTGAAACTTTCAAAAAGCACTGCAGTTTTTTCAAACCCACACAGTGGTATCCCACATCTGTCTTCTCAATAATAACAATTTGAATATACCAACTCTTCTATTAGAAAGAAACAATTTACTTTCAACATGCTTTTCCCAAGAAAATACTAATACTTTTCCTAAAGCTTGAAACCTGAAGAATAATAAATATCAAGTTGTTATAGTACCATGTGTAAAATGCAGAGTTTAAAAAGATATTTACCAGATTCCCCTTTTTGATACTAAAGTATAATTGAAGTGTTCTTTTTTCTATGCCTGTATTTTCTATTTTACCCATCCATTGTTCTCTTTCATTGTCCCCTGTTCTTCTATTTTATACAGAATTTTGCTTTTCTTACTGTGTGAAAATTCTGATTCAACCAACTCTTAAATTCTTTGAAGTCATTTTAAATGACTTTCCTTTTTAGTATGAAAGAGTTTACACTTGTGTCTTTAAATAGTGTTGGCTTACCATTGATTTACAAAACCATACAGATTTGGGGAGTACAGTGTTATACCTCTATATTGTGGATAGCTGCACTTCATCCACCATCAAAGTTCTAGTGCTATTCCCGTTATCAAATTGGCCTCCTGAACCCATTTGTGCTGCCCCCTTCCCCTGCCCCTCCAGTAACCACCACATTTTTCACTGTCTTAGAATTATTCTTGATGTGATCTGTTGGTTCATTTGATTTGCTTATTTGGATTCCATATGGAGAGAAACCATTCGGTACTTGTCTTTTACTGTCTAATACTTTTCATTAGGCTTAATCACCTCAAATTCCATCAATTAGTATTCCCTCTTGTCCTAAAAGGAACTATTTAATCTTTTGTAATTGCTGAGTGGTATTCAATTGTGTGTGTGTGTGTGTGTGTGTGTGTGTGTGTGTGTGTGTGTGTAAAATACATCTTTATCCAATCTTCCATTGATGGGCAATTGTTTCCAAGTCTTGGCTTATGTGAACAGAACTGTTAAGAACATAGGGTCTCCTATCTTTTTGAATTAGTCTTTTCATATTCTTCCACTAAGCCCTTAGAAGTGTTATTGCTGGGTCAGGTGGTATTTGTTTTTTTATTGGTTTTCAATACTGTATGATTTAGCAGTATAGGTTCATATATCTTCAGCTATATATCACCATACCACACCACACTCACCATCAAAGTACCCATAACTCTCTACCACAATCCAATGGTGGACTTCTGCCTTTGCTACTCACCTTATAGTATCTCCTTCTGCAGTCAGATTTCCAGGTTTTCTTTTTATTTTTTTTCTGTTCCTTTGCTTTATTTGTTTATATTCCACATGAAAGAAATCATCTGATATTTGCTTTTCTCCTTTTGACATTTCACTTAGCATAATCCCTTCTAGTTCCATCTGTGTTCTTATAAATGGCAAGATTTCTTATTTTTTTTAAACAGCTGAATAGTAGTCTATTGTGTATATATACGGTGTATTCATTATCCACTCATTTGGCTTTCGGTACTTAGATTGTTCCTGTTACCTGGTTATCGGAAACAGTGCTACAATGAACATAGGAGTGTACATATCATTTGAATCAGTGTTTTTGTATAACATAAGTTAACTCAATATGAATTAAAGACTTAGATGTAAGACCCGAAACCATAAAGTGCACAGAAGAAAACATAGGAAAAATACTGCACTATTTTGGCTTCATGAGTGCTTTGGGACTTGACACCAGCAAGGGAAACAAAAGCAAAAATAAACAAATATGACTACATCAAACTAAAAAGTTTCTGAACAGTGAAAGAAACTAACATTAAAATGAAAAGATGCCCTGCTGATTTGGAGAGAATATTCACATATCATACATCTGACAAGGGGATAATAATTAAAATATACAAAGAACTCATATAACTCAAGTAAAAGTAAACAACCCAGGGGCCTCCCCGGTGGCGCAGCGGTTGGGCGTTGCGCTGTGGAGCTGTTGGCAGCGGCGACGCGAGTTCGACGCCTGGCCAGGGAGAATCCCACATGGCACGGCAGACCTCTCCTGCCTTGCCCGCTGCTCCCCTCAGCAGTATATTTCTGATCTGCCTGTTCTGCTACCCGCTGTCTCTGGTGAACCCTCTCGCCGTCCCATGCCTCTGGCCTGTACCCCAGCTTGTATGTATAAATAAAAAATAAATCTTTAAAAAAAAAAAGTAAACAACCCAAATCAAAAAAGGGCAGAAAAGTTAGACACCTTTTGAAAGAAAACATGCAGGAGGCCAACAGACACATCATTGTGCTCATTATCATTTATCATCAGGAAAACGAAAATCAAAATCACACTGAGATACCCCTCTACATCCATGAGAATGGTCCACTTCAAAATCACCAGAAACAAGTGTTGTCGAAAACAAGTGTGTGGAGAAAAGGCAACGCTTGTACACTGTTGGTGACACTAGTCCAGCCCCTACAGACAATAGTGTGGTGGTTACACAAACTATTAAAAATAGACTTTCTATACTAAGACATGGAAACAACCCAGATGCCCCAAAATAGATGACTGGATGAAGAAGATGTGGTACATACACACAATGGAATACCATTCAGCAATCAAAAAGATAAACACATGCAATTCACAGCTGGAAGGGACCATGCTCAGTGAAATAAGCCAGAAGGAAAGAGAAACATATCAAATGGTTTCACTTATAGCAGGAATATAGGGGAACCAAATAAGAAAGACATTCAGTGAGGAAGGGGGAGGATAAGGACTCAAAACCGGGGAGAAAAGAGCACAAGGGACTATGGTGACGGTTCACAGATGAAGCGGTGGTGGGAAACCTACGGGGAATGAACAATAATGTAAAGGACATAAATAATAATAATAAAAAATATTTAAATAATTAAAAAAATAGACTTGCTATAATAATCCAGCAATTCTACTCCTAGGCATAGATCCAAAGTATTTTTAATTACTTTAAGTAAATTCCATACCTCTGTCTGCAGAGTCTACAAAAATTTACATTACCACCAACAGGGAACAAGAGCTCCATTTTATCACACCCTCACCAATACATGTTGTTTCTAGTCTTTCTGATATATGCTACTAAATCACTTTTCGTTTTTCTTTAGAAAAAGTTTATTTAAGCTTGATTTTAAGAGGATTTTGAAAATGTTTTTGCAATTACCTTTTTAACACTTTGTGGTCCGCTCACGTATTAGTACGTGTTTTTTGTCACCAGTATCAGGTGGCTGCTCACGTATTAATACGTGTTCATCTAGTCTCCGGTTTTTCATGCCACGGTGGATTTATCTGGAACTATTAGGAGATATTTCTTTGATCATACTCAGTCTAGAAGCTTTACACACTGTTTTGGTGAAAGCATAAGGTGTTTTATGAGAGATATTACATTTTTTTTTTAATATCCAGTAGTTCAGGAGTTGTGTTTTATTGAATGCTTATACCATTCATGCAGTGGCACAGAAAATGGCCGGCCCCAAGGGCTGGTAAATTTAAAGGGCACTGGCACACAAAGTGTTAAAAGATATTTCTATTAAAATCTTTTGACAATATGAGGGTTCTGAGGGCTTATTTTTTTCAAAGGTATTTTTTTTTATTTTAAATGACATATCATTACTTTATATCCTTGTTTGTTTGTTTATTTTTCCCCACAATATAGTATTTCTCTTCCCAGGTGTGGTTGCCATAGTTTTCCCATGACCAAAACACCTTAGTCCTGAAATACTACTCAGGATCAAAAAAGACAAACTGATGACATTTGTCACAACATGGACAGAGCTGGAAGGGATTATCCCAAGCAGAGTGAGCCAGAAGGAGAAAGAGAAATATCAGATGTTTTCACTTATATGTGGAATATAGAGAAACCAAACAAAAGATAAAAAGGAGACTAGAAATAACAATATTAGCATTTAGTCTTTCCTATAGCATGGGATTACTTTTAGCTTTACAACTTCTACTGATAATGTAACTTAAAGTTTAGAATTTTCATCAAACTTGAGAAAATGCTTTTACTACAACTGTAAGAATTCAGTGTATTTCAATTTTTTTCTGTTCCATAAGTGACCCTAAATACTCTTTCAATTGATGATGTTCATGAATCAATTTGTTGTATCTCATTGTGGTAGCAGAAGTCCTATATTATCTTTGTTGAAGTCAGCATTTTCAATTAAATCAGCTGAAAATTACATTTTCAGTATAATTAATCTATTTCACTCCTTTTCATTAACTGCTTCATCAGACAAATATGTTAGATTGTCCATTACTTTTAAAAGAAATTTATCCTTCCTATTAATTGTATTTTTAATTTATGATATAAAATTATGCTGCTCTGGTGGTGCAACGGGTTAAGCACAGCACTGTGGAGCTGTCAGCAGTTGCAGCGTGAGTTTGATGCCCACCGGGGTGGGGTTTCCCACATGGCACAGCAGACCTCTCCTGCCTTGCCCACTGCTCCCCTCAGCAGTGTATTTCGGTTGATCTGCCTGTTCTGCTCCCCACTCTGTCTATAGTGAACCCTCTCACTGCCCCACACCTCTGGCCTGCGCGCCAGCTTGTATGCATAAATAAATAAATCTCTAAAAAATCATTAAAAAATGTTACTCTGTATATTATTTTGGTGTTATTTCTTAATATCAAAACTATTTCTGCAGAATTCATGGATCTTATTTTTTTTCATTGTAAACTTGACAGTTTGTTGGATACTCTCATTTATTTAATAATAAAAATTAACATGACAATGGAAGATACCCTTCATGTATTCCAAATCAGAAACCTTATTTGTTCTTCCTTTATCAAGATATTCCAAAATGAATCTTTTCAAATTGCAAGTAAAATAACATATTCTCAGTTCTACTATTCTTTAGCTACATCCCCCAACATATGCATATATGTCCAATATGATTGGAAGTACATGTATGCAGTAGGAACCATAATGTAAAGAAACAGGCATGTTAATAATGTATTACAATATCTTACTTTCACATCTCTTAAAACACATATGTATAATGAAACATTTTACTGTATGGCAATTTCTCAAACTGCTAAACAAGGAGCTTCCATACGACCCAGCAATACCACTTTTGGGAATCTACCCAAAGGACACAAAAACACTAATCCAAAAGGATACATGCACCCGTATGTTCATTGCGGCACTGTTCACAATAGCAAAGGTATGGAAGCAACCCAGATGTCCAAAATTAGATGACTGGATCAAGAAGATGTAGTACATATTCACAATGGAATACTATTCATCATGGAAAGAAGATAAACACATGCAATTTGCAGCGACATGGATGGAATTAGAGGGGATCATCCTCAGTGAAATAAGCCAGAAAGAAAGAGAAAAATATTGAATGGTTTCACTTATAACAGGACTATAAGGAAACCAAATAGGAGAGAGGCACTCAGCGGGTGGGGAGGTGGGAGGGGAGGATAAGGGCACAAAATGGAGTAGAAAAGAACACAAGGGACCACGGAGATGGATCACGGGTGAATTGGTGGTGGGTTACCAAGGGGAATACAAAATGTATAAAACATAAATAACAATAAAAATATATACAAAAATAAATAAATAAATCCTTCATGCTATAACTTGAAAAAAATAAAGAAAGAAACATTGTGCTAAATTCCCCTTTTTAATTCTTAGTACTTAAGTTTGATTAGTTAGATTCATGGTAACGTTAGCTCTATTGCCTCTATCTTTAAGACTTATTTGGTTTTCCTTTTGTTTCTTTTATTTTGAGAAATCCACAGAAAGCACAAATTAAGATAAATTCTTATCATTGTTCTAATACACAAATAATGATGCACACCAATATTAATAAAAAAAGATAAATTCCTTTACATACAAATTTAAGCTTAATTACACACATTATTAGGACTCATGTTTTTTAGCACACACAATGTAACATTTACAGAAATAAAAATACAAACACTTCATATAAAAAAGGTATGCCAGTGATTACAACTATAAAGATAATACTATCAAAATCATACTACAAGTTTTGAATAAAAGAAAACAGTGTGCTAGAAATCACATAAAATTGTAAGTAGGCAAAGACAGACCAACCTACGGAGTCTGATTTGGAAGGGAAAGGAAGGACAGGAACTCTTCAGTCTTTCATTCTATCACTGAAGGTACTTCTTAGAATCACTATACTTGGCCATATATCTTACACCTGTGGATAAAATAACCCTTCTGTTCTGCAAATCACTTAATCTTTCTTTTAATCTTTCTTTTTATAATCAGACTTCTCTGAACAGTTTCTTTAACCCATTACCATCAGTCTCATCATCATGATGCTAAATATGCTGAACATACTAAGTTTAACAACGATCTCCTATTTAAAAAATATAGAATAAAATATCTCCTTATATTATGTGACAACACTTCAGCATATGCCTGTTTAGTTGCTTATTTTCTTCTTCTGATTCCTTCTTTATCTCCCTACTGCCTAATATATTGGCCTTCTGGCTATTTTTCCTTGGTTCCCTTTATTGACTATTCTTCCTCTTCTCATCAACATTCATTTTAAGTATCACACTTTTTTGAGAAGTTTGCCAATTATACTTCTAGAGATAATTATTTACTTTAGCCCATATGCACTCAAGGTATTAAAAACTCAGAATATCTCCAAATAAATTAATTTCTTCTAAACTGTCCATTGCTTGTGTATTTTGTAATTCAATGGACTATATAATCACTTAAATAGTTGTATTCTGAAACTGAAATCATCTTGCTTTATCCATTCTCCCTCAGTCATCATTATTTTGGCACCAGGATCATACATACTAAAGCAAAGGACAAGGCGGATTTACTATTCTGGAATTCAGGACAAAACATGTCAAAACTGTTTCTCTGTGTTTCTGTGTGTGTGTGTGTGTGTGTGTGTGTGTGTGTGTGTGGGTGTGTGTGTGTGTGTGTGTGTTTGTATGTGTGTCAGAGGAAGTGAAGGGATAGGGAGAGAATGGAGAGATTTTAGACATACAAAGCAAAAGAAAATTAATGATATGAAGGGAAAAGGACAGAGAAAGATTGCAAACTGTTACAGATATACCTCTGTGACGGGTAGATGCGATTTTCCCTTTCCCCACTTAAATGTGTCCCCTCTACTAGAATTTCCTGGAGTTTCTTGAATATATATTTTAGTGATTTTCATCAAGTTTTGAAATTATTAAGTCATTATCAGCTTATTCTGCTCCTTTTTGGGGGTTTGGGGGATGGGGAACTGGAAGCTATACCGCACTTCAAGCCACAATATAAACTTTTCATAACACAGAAAACTGAAAATGACACGTTGTGAACATACTGTAAAATTCTCTGGGACACACCCTCCCCGTGTCTAACAAGCAAAGCCATATTCATAGGCTCTGTCCAGTATGTGGGAATCTGCTACCTGAAGAAAAAGCCAATTTTTCCACACTCACTGATGACCAAGGAGGCAGATAAAGAAAAATTAACAATGGGTACTCAAGCTTTTGCAACTACAAAGTAAGTTCTTTAGAAAGGAAGGGATTAAATCCTACTCTGCCTCTCTTGAGCATTAACTTATCTTAGGTTGTTACAATTCTTAACTAGAATTCCCTCTGTCAACAGTATACATTCTTAATGTCAGTGATTCACTGTTCCTATCTACATAAATTAAATTCAAACTTGTGTTTACTGAAATAGTTCTCACAGTGTAAAATCCATGGGGACTACTTCCAGGGTCCAAATCCTCACTTTCATTATCTAATAAACTTTTTGTTTAAATATCATTGAGAATTTATTTTCAGTTCACAGTGTTAATTTTTTCTGGCTACCAAAATCATTCCAAATAGCTCTTACACCCAAGATTTTGAAGGAGATTACAACTGTCACTTGCCCACTGAACTTGTTGGAATAGCAATGTGCAAACAGAAATGTGGTGATATAACTGTAGTCACTACTCAAATGCCAGGGCTTCCTATTCTTATCCCGTTTCCATGAAATTTTGTTTAATAAATTCTTCTCCAGATATTTGGAGTTACTGACTTTGTCAACTGTTTTTATCTTAAGAGATGTCTATCCAGGTCAGTGTGTTCTCTGAGCTATCACTGTCATTCCAGTCACTATTATGTGCAACTGTTTAAGTTAGCCCAGTTAGAGCCATGTAGGTGAATGAAGTCAACCCATGAAACTTAGAGATAATAATATATTTTAAGCAATTGTTGCTTTAGGCAATTAATTTTGGGCTTATGTAATATACAATAACTAGAACACATTGATATACTTATATTTTTTTACTATTGGTTATGCTCACTACTATATGAGTCAAGGCTGCAAGTCTTTATGAAGAAAGGAAAATCCAACATAATTATTTTGCACATGTAAAAAATACAGATATATAAATAGCTATGTTCACAAATTTTGGCAATTACATATTATCATTAGATTTTTTTAACATTTTCTAGGATAAAGGAAGTGAATCCAAAAGATATTTATAATCTTGTCTTAAACAACAAACTCTGTGTTGCCTATCAGATCAATCATATAAAGTGACAGGATTCTTCAGAATAGTTATCATTCTTTATTCTCTATCTATCTTGTCTCATTCATTACAACAAAGGGCACAGTGACAGTCTTCACTCTCAGAAAAGAAAAAGGGAAGTTCTCTTTGTCAAGAGTCTTAAGTCTCTCCTTCTTCCTTATTATATTCTATAGTTTCTGAGGCCCACAAACAGACTTTTCTAAATGTATGTGCCCACAACTTTAAATGTGCATACATAGATGCAAACTGCCTATTAAATGTGAATAAACTCAATGTTGGTAGAAAAGAATTAAAGTGTTCAACTTTAATAACATCATTTTCCAACATTTTCAAATTCCTGCAGATCTCAATTTAAACCAGTTAGTATAAAATCAAAATATTATTTAATTGTGAAATAAACAATACTTGTAGAAATTATTTCAAATTCTACAAGGAAATTGCTGATATGTTGAGTGTATTTGTTCCCCTGATATTACATTTCTTCTTTGAAGTAAATCAAGAGCTGGCAGATGTGCTTTTAGTGAATTTGTTAGCAAGTCAAGGAGTGAGATTTTATTTTTTTAAGAGTAGAATTTTTTTTATCATTACTTGGAGTACAGTTTTCAGTTTACTATCACTTCTTTCTTTGATTATATAGCTTTGCTAATGAGAAAAAAAATGTTTAGTACATCTGTGCCAAGTTAGCTGTATCTGCACATGGGTACATAGTGGAAATTATCTATTTTAAAATGTGGGCAAGATCTAATCAAATTATATGACTCAAGAGATGCCAACATATAATTATTATGAATTACCAAAGAATTTGAAAATTTCCAAAATATCTTCGAAAACAACTATAACAGACATATTCAAATTGAGAAAGAAAAGCATAATTCAATGACAGTCAACATAAACACTAAGCAAATGGAAAAAGTGCTATCAGAATAATTATATTACAGATTGCCTAACAGCAACCTATATCTCCTTCATTCCTCAATTCTTTACTTTCCCCTAAGCAATTTTCATACCTATATGAATGACTATATACATTGAAACAAAAGTGTTACACTTAAAATTAAAAGTGCAATGAGGGAAAAAAAGATGTCCCTCCTAAAAGAAATACAACTTCCTGCTGTAGTCTTTTAACGTCAACCTTGATTAGAGGAAATCTACCTTTGGGTTAGATAAGAATCCTCCACTTTTGTGCACAATATCTTTCAGGTTTTGGTTTTTAAAATCCACATTTCGGGCATCAAACACCTCAGAAGACCTACCAAATTTGTAAGGTAGACCTACAACACAAAGTTTTCTGGCAACCCACTGAAAATAGAACAGTACCCTTTAGAATATTTTCCTAAAAGAGAAATAAAGAAAACAAATCCATATTTTAAATCACACCAAAAAGAAAAATACCTGGGAAAAATTTTAACAAAGAAGGTGAATGGCTTATATATTGAAAATTCTAAGATTTGATGAAAGGAAGTAAAAGAAGGCATAAGAAATGGAAACATATCCCAGATTCTTGGAAGAAAAAAAAAGTATCAGTAAAATGGTTGTATAACCAAAAGAATTTTACAGGTTCAACACAATACATCAAAATTCCAATGACTGTTTTCCAAAGATATTGAAAAATTACAAAATTTGTATGAAACCATACACAGCTGAAAATAGCAAAAGCAGTCCTGAGAGAAAAGAAGAAAAATGGAGGTGCCACAGTTTTTAACTCTAAACTATACCACACAGCAACAGTAATCAGAATAGTATGGTACTGAAACAAAAACAGACCAAAGGAATATAGAAAAGAAAGCCCAGAAATACATTCAAACAAATGTGGACAGTTACTCTTTGAAAAAGGAGTCAAAATCATATAATGGAGAAAGAAAACTTCTTTAACAAATGGTTTTGATAAATATGGACAGTCTTATGCAATAAATAAATACATAAACAAATGAATAAACGAATAAATTTAGATCTGTACTTGTAAAAATTAATTACAAATGGATTAAAGATATGAATGTAACAACAAAAACAATAAAATACTTAAAAGAGTACATTGTGGTTGCCTACAGGACATCCACTTCAAAAAAGTATTTGGGGATGCAACTCCGCTAGCAAGGGAAACAAAGTCAGAAATAAACAAGCAGGACTACATCAAACTAAAACATTTCTGTTTCTCAAAAGAAACCATCACAAAATCAAAAAGACAACCTACACTAGGGGATTACATTTGCATATCACACATCTGACAAGGTCTAATTATGAAAATATACAAGTAGTTATAAAACTCAACAAATAAAAAGAAACAAACAACTCAGTCAAAAAAACGGGGAAAGGGAGCCTCCCTGGTGCCACAAGGGGTTAAGTCTCAGCACTATCAAATTATCGCCAGCCACTGCAGCGTGAGTTCAATCCCCAGACAGGGAGTTGACCCACATGGTGCAGCAGACCTCTCCTGTCTTGCCCTCTGTGCCCCTCAGCAGTGTATTTCAGTCAATCTGCCTGTTCTGCTCCCTCCTCTGTCTCTGGTGAATACTCTCATCCCCTCCCCCTCACTGCACCTCTCATCTACATTCCAGTTCCTGTATGCATAAATAAAAATAAAACTTCAAAAAAATGGGAGAAAACTTAAATGGGCAATTTTTCTGAAAGAGACATTCAGATGGCTACAGCACATGAAGAATTATTCAACATCACTAATTATAAGGGAGGGCCTCCCTGGTGGTGCAGCGGTTAAGCTCTGTGCTGTGGAGCTGTAGGCAGCAACGATGCAAGTTCAACGCCTGGCCAAGGAGATTCCCACATGGCAAGGCAGACCCCTCCTGCCTCGCCTGCTGCTCCCCTCAGCAATGTATTTCCGTCGATCTGCCTGTTCTGCTCCCCACTCTGTCTCTGATGAACCTTCTCACTGCCCCACGCCTCTGGCCTGTATCCCAGCTTGTATGCATAAATAAATAAATCTTTAACAAAACTAATTATAAGGGAAATGGAAATCAAAACCACAGTGAGATAGCCCTCAACCTGGTGAAAATGGCCCATACCAAAAAGAAGAGAAACAACTAACATTGGTGAGGATGCAGAAAAAATGGAACTCTTATCTACTGTTGGTGGTAATAGAAGTTGGTGCAGCTTCTATAAAAATGGTATGGGAGTTTCTTAAAAAATAAATGGAAATCCCATATGATCTTTCAATATCTCTTCTAAATATGTATCCAAAGAATATGAAAACACTAATATGAAAAGACTTATGTATGCTTAAGTTCATAGCAGCAATATCCACCATTGCCAAATCAAGAAGCCAGTCTATGTGCCCCTTGACAGACGAATGGATGAAGAAAACATGGAATAGATACTCAATGGAATGCTAAACATAGTAAAACAGATGAAATAAGGCCTTTGGGGATAAAATGGATAGACTGAAGGTGATGATGCTAGGTGAAATAAGTTAGAAAATGAAGTATATGTAGTGGATGATCCCATTTATCTGTGGAATATAAGTAACCAAAAAGCATACACTGGCAAAATACAGCTAAAACAAATCTCGGATTTAGTGAAAAAACTGACTGGCTACGAAAGGGAATGGAGTAATGGAAGAGGGGATAGATGAGGGAGGTATATAGAGAATAGTCACAGGTGTTTTGGTGGAGGGTAAATGGAACATATGTATATATGGAGGAATAAAAGTGCAATCACAAAATTATAATAATAAATAACATTTAACATTTTTTTTAAAGATTTATTTTTATTTATACATACAAGCTGGGGTACAGGCCAGAGGCGTGGGGCAGCGAGAGGGCTCACCAGAGACAGAGCGGGTAGCAGAACAGGCAGATGAGAAATACACTGCTGAGGGGAGCAGCGGGTGAGGCAGGAGAGGTCTGCTGCACCATGTGGGATTCTCCCCGGCCAGGCGTCGAACTTGCGTCGCTGCTGCCGACAGCTCCACAGCGCAGCACTCAACCGCTGCGCCACCGGGGAGGCCCAACAATTAAAATTTTTAAAAAGAAAAAAATTTTTGAATGTATTCAAATGATTATCAATTACTTTTTTAATTTTAGTATTGTTATTCCTCTAAAATTAATATCATATTTAAAGAAAACATGCTAAAATAAAAGGTCTTTTTAAAAAGACCATAATGTTCAACTACAAATTATGTGGCCATTCCTAAAAATCACAATAAAAAGCTCAAAAGACTAAAAACACTTGATAAACACACAACTGAACAAATATTCTTGTCTTGTTAATCCCCATACAAAACAGGAAAACAAGTCCTATTGCCAGTCTACAGATGATCTACTAAAAGATATGGAAACCAACAGTCATAATTTAAAATATGAGTGATTTAAATCATTAATATATCCAACTATGCACCAACTTGATATAGACTGGACAGATAAAAAAGTGAGCTTTTAAGACAAAACACAACTTCAATAAAGAACTTCATTCATGCTTTGTGCCCACCTAGAGGAAGGACCTTAAAATGCTAAGGAGAATATGTTCACTTCAAAAGTGCATGAGAGGTTACCTATACAGAAAAGATAAAGCTCTGACAAATTTCAATTATTTTGTTGTAACACATTTTAAAAAACACTATCTCTTTGACATTTGCTTCCTGAATACTCATGTCTCCTGCCTTGTACCCATTAGAGATAGATTGGAATTGGAAAAGGAAAAAAAATCAAAGAATATTGAGAAACATGAAAGATTAAGTGATGGATGATACAGTAAATGCAATTTATTGTAAAATACTTCCTTTTCTTAAGTGAATTAAAATTATACCAAAAGTAATTTGAGTAAAGAATTCCAAAAATAATTGTTACAACAGTGAAAGTAAGGGAAATATTTTGAAAATAAGCATTTCAAACACTTAAGCTGGGTTGACTTGGTAAATAGACACTGTTTTAATTTCACTTGTATTATGATAATAACAATGACAATTACTATCTTTGTTATTATCATTATTCAAAGCATGTTTCATACATATATTCAAAGCATGTTTCATACATATGTATTCCGCTTTAAAACTCTCAGCCATCTAGTGGTTTTAGAAAACCTTTGTTTCACCCATGTCAGTTCAACTAAATCTGTTGCTATAACCCGTCTATTTCCAATGCTTCTCCTAGATGCTACCAGGGCTATCTTTTTTTTTTTTTTTTTACATACAAGCTGGGGTACAGGCCAGAGGCATGGGGCGGCGAGAGGGTTCACCAGAGACAGAGTGGGGAGCAGAACAGGCAGATCCGAAGTACACTGCTGAGGGGAGCTGCGGGCGAGGCAGGAGAGGTCTGCCGAGCCATGTGGGATTCTCCCCCGCGGGGCATCAAACTCGCTTCGAACTCGTGTCACCGCTGCCGACAGCTCCACAGCGCAGCACTTAACAGCTGCGCCACCGGGGAGGCCCTATGTTAAGTACTCTTACAACAACAAACATTTTAAAAAGATATTGGAAAATTAGCGTTCCGGGTCTCCACACTCCTGACCCTCCTCTGACTATCATGACCAGTCTATCTCTGTTATCTTCTGGGTTCTCTTCCTCTGTATGATTA